>JAGKTI010042980.1:0-10032 GCA_018397915.1 Birgus latro
GTTACTAGAAAAGAGAAAGATGGATGGAGAGTATCTATTTTGATTTCAGTATCTATTTTGATTTCAAGACTTTGTCAGAGTACTGCATGAAAGACTTTTATGGAAACTGTACCACTAAACAGGAATCCAAGGCAACCTGTGCTGTTGGATTCAGGATTTTCTCAGAAAAAAGGAGATGAGAACAGTTCTAAGGGGAAATTACTCATCATGGAGGGAAGTGATTAGTGGAGTTCCACAATGGTCAGTGCTTGCACCAATCAAGTATTTTTAATATATAAATGACACAGACAGTAACATTGGAAAAGGAAGCTATCTAAATATGTTTGCTGATGCAAAAATACAAAGGAAAATTACTACAGATTCTTGCAGAAAGCTACAAGAACAATTAGATAAACTACATGAATGGAACAATAAGTGGCTAATAGAATTTAATGTGGGCAAGTGTCATGTAATTAAGTTCGGTAAAAGTGAAAAAAGACCAGAATAGGATTATAAGTTTTCCTGGAAGTTTAACCTTACAAAGGGAGAAGGACCTAGGAGTGATAGACTATCCCTGGCTGACCACATCAGTGAGAAGGTACGTTACATGTATACACTGCTTGCTAATATGAGAATAGCATTCACAAATATAAATGAAGTCATGCTGTGTTGGTCACAACCTCTTGATGGTGTAATGAAAGTCCTGAAGTAGGTATTTACGGCCTTTAATTGTGGAGCACGGGGACAGTATGTTACCTGTATGAGAGTTAGCCCTGAAGTGACTGGGCGCATCTGCTATTGGTTGGTGTTCGAGCCTGGGAGCGGCTGATTAGGTCAGCAGTTTTAGTGGGGGCACATAGTGGGGGGGGCATATATACATACACATAACGGGGATGATACATACATATAACAGGAATGGTACAATATTTCCCCAGGTAGCTGAGATGGTGTCTCCTGACACTAGAGAGGAGTTATATGGGGTCGTGCATATGACTAAGGTAGGTGGGAGGTTTGTACAAGGGGGAAGTATGATACAGTGGAGAATGGGAGGAATTATGATGCAGGGGATGGTAGGGAGTAATTATGATACAGGGGTCGGAGGTAGGGATTATGATACAGGGTTGGGAGGGTTGAATTATGATACAGGGGTCGGAGGGATGAATTATGATACAGGGGTGGGAGGGATGAATTATGATACAGGGGTTGGAGGGAGGACATGGCCATGTCAAGGGGATGTAAGCTAGGAATATACATTGTTACAGGGAAAGGTATGTTGATATAAGATACACAAGGAGTCATGTTGATATATGATACACAAGGAGGATTCAGGTTCTTATATCTTTATAAGTAGATAACTCTTATTAAATAGGGTACACATGTCTTTCCATTTTTTTTTCTATGTTAGATTCCATATGTCACACATTCACATTACTGTATCAGAGATATGCCAACATGTGCTGGTGGTACTTTTCTGTCCACAGTTTGTTACTTATCAGGTGGCATTGGTAGTTACTGAATGTGAGGGCACTAAGTACGGGTAGTTTCAACGTCTTGTGGAGGGCGTACTATGCCAGTTGCGATTCTGATTTCCTGTAGTCTGTGTTCCATTTTCCGGACACAGCAATGCACTGTACAAATGACGAGAAGAAAACCTATGAAAAAGATGGCCACAGGGGGGAAACACAACGGTTGGATGAACCCATGAACGGCTGAAGGCCAGAGAAAATTGATCCATAATGAAGTTACTGTCGTTGAGGAAGGTTAGCATACGCATGTTGGGGGAGGTGATGGTAATGTTAGCAGATGGCAGGTTGGAAGGCATGTCGATTGGCTGGAAGATGTCATTGGAGTGTTTACGGACTGATTGGTGATAGCGAGTGGCGTAAGTGATGACTGACCCTGATATGACGGTACAATAATCCGGTGCTTTGTAAAGACCACTTGCAGGTATGAAGCGGGCTGAAGTACCAGGATACAGGATGGTGAAAGAGATGGGAACAGTAAAGAAGAAGTACTGGATGTAGTCGCGGTGAGCATGGTGGACTGGGAGTACAGGAGTTGGAATAAAGGAACAGGCCGAGTACATGGAATGGTTGCGAACTAAGGCAGACTCACAGGGTGTAGCGCTGCTAGGGATGATAGCATAAAGGTGGACAGCACAGAGACGAGAGGTTGGGGTGAGGGAGGAACATTTCTGGAGATCGGAGTTAGAAAGGAAGGCAACTGAAAGATGTTTATGTGAGAGGAGGAAATATTCTGAAGGAACAGCGACTTGCAATAAGGAGTTGTTGTATTGGAATGGGAAGGGAATGATGTGGAATAGGTTGAAGGTGATGGCAGAAGGTAGAGGGATATGGACGACGACGTATTTGGTGAGAAGAGTGGCCTCGAGAACTGGATAGTAATATTCGAGAGAGGAGTAGGGGAGCACTGGGGATAGACCGAAAGTAGAGTGAGCCCATTCTAATACAGAGCGGAGGGCTGAGATAGGTACTAAGTCTGCAGTGACACGTCCATTAATAGCATCGACTAAGATATGAACAAAGGTAGTGACATGAGAGACTAGAGTCAATGGCTAGTTGCAGATTATCTATGTTGAGTTTGAGATAGAAGAACTGAGGAATAACATTGAGATTTGAGAGGTGTTGTTTTAAGATGCTGGTGAAGTTGTTTAGAGTGTAAGTTACTTCATTTAGATGGGATGTAATCTTGCGTAACATACTGTGTAGGACATTGATGACTCGGCATTGAGAATCTAGGGCTGAACCTAAATGAGCTAGGTCAGATTTGAAGCCAGAAAGGTCACGGGCTGTAGCGACGCCAAACAAGCCACTTAGAATCTCATCTCCGAGGTCAAAGAGACCTCGTTTCACACAAGAACGACCTACGGGTATCTGAATGGAAAAGGTGTCATTGAGCTCAGTGAATTTGTCAGTAATGTATTGCAACTGCCAGGAGAGCGGGAGGAAAAGATGATATGAATATTGATTTGGGTTGTGTTTCCCCATGAGGGCTTTGAGATGGGTCTTGATTTTGTGTGGCTGGTGCACGTAGGCAGGCAGGGCGATGGCTACGTCGGCCAAGGGCGCAAGATCACAGCCAAGGGTGACTACATCTTCGATGAACATTACCTCGCCTCCCGAGCCGACCAAGGTCCTGGGACGAACTCCACCATCGTCCTCACCTGACCCTGACCCTAGGAGGGTCAGCACTGCCAACAGGTAGACCGCTAACATCGTACCTAGAAGATTAGGGTAGAATTAATGGGAGAGTTCCTGGAGAGGTTGATGGACAGAACGCAGTATGGATCGATATCGATTGGTTGTTGAATGAGTAGGCATGGAAGGAGATGAAGGAGACTGATGGATAGGTGGAGATAGGGTAGACTGAGGATTTGTGGAGTAGGAGGGAGAGCAGTAGGTTGTGCAAGTGATTCTTCCAACACTAGGCCTCGTGGTGCACGATTTAGATCGTCAGCATGGACCCACTTGGCGTCTGTAGTGGAGAGGTCTTGGATGTAGAACTTGTTTGCTTGTTTATTTCGTACGCGGCGGGGGCCGGTAAATTTGTCATCCAATTTAGAGGTGCACATATGGGAATGAGCAAAGACTTGATCACCGACGTTGATAGTGATAGGAGAGGCAGATTTATGTTGGCATTGTATCATGTCCTCCTGAGATGAAGCGAGATTGGATGTTACATACTGATGGATTGTATGGAAGTTGGCCAATTTTACTTTGACATAGTCATCCATGTTATAGATGGGATCTGTCTTTGAGGATAACAGGGTGTATGTGAGGTGTTTGTCAAAACCAAAGAGGACAAAGAAGGGAGATTCGCCAGTGGAAGCGTTGATGAAGCTATGGATTGAGGATGCCACTTGGGGAATCCAGTTATCTCATGACGAAATATGGGAGCCTATGTGTCTGAGGCATTCTAAGATTTTTCGATTGTGGCACTCTACAAGGCCATTGGAAGCTGGATGGCTGGGCACGACACTGCATTTATTAATTTTAAAGCGGCAACAGATCTCATCCAGGAGACTATTGTTGAACTCAGTACCGTTGTCAGTGAGGATGGTATGTGGTGTACTGAACGGGCAAATTACGTGATCTACGAAGGCACGTGCAACACTCTTCGCGGTCTTATCTGAGAGGGGGACGAGGACACAGTAGCATGAGAAGTGGTCGACTGCTACAAACAAATACTCTGCGACTAATTCCGTAAGAGGGAGTTTTAGAAGATCGATGGACACTGTTTCCCATGGTCGTGATGGGATTGGGTATTGTCAGAGCGGTGCAGGTAAGCCGGTGGAACCTTTGTGGCGGTGGCACGAGATGCAAGAGTCACAGTGCACATTGATATTGCAACGCATGGTTGGCCAATAGTACTCAAGACATGCTTGGCGCAAGGATCGGTCTTTACCTGGATGGGATGCGTGAGGTGTATCATGAACGATGTGAAGGACTGCAGATATCAGGTCAGTAGGGACAACGAGTTGGTGTACTTCTCTGTTGGGCAAATCCTTCCCTGTAAGGAATGTTTTTCTGTACAAGAGGCCATCTTTTAGTATGAACTCATCTAGTGGTACTGGTAGAGTAGGTAAGGTCGAGGCATCTCCTGATTCGAGGAAATAAACTACTTGGGACCACATGGAATCTTTGCTCTGAGAGTTTTGAACATCCTCTGATGTTAGGGTTGTTCTGTCAGTGGCCTTGGGCTGCAGCGACGTGACAGGTGCGGCTACATGACGTGAGAGCGCGTCTGCGGCTACATTCGATTTTCCTGGGACGTACTGAAAAGTGGGATTGAAGTCCTGGATGGTGATGGACCATCTAGCTAACCTGCCGGTGATGTTGCGTCCCTTAAACAAATCACATAGAGGGAGGTTGTCTGTCTGGATATGCACTGGATATCCATATACTATACCTCTGAAAAGTTTCAAGGACCAGACTACTGCAAAAAATCGGTGACACTGAAATTATGTTCATTAGTGGTAAGGGCGCTACTAGCATACGCTATTACACGCTTCCTGGATGTTTGATCTAGTTGCATTAAAACTGCACCAAGTCCTGCGCCTGAGGTGTTTGTGCATAGAAGAAAGGGTTTGGTATAATCAGGGAATGCTAAAATCGGGGCATTGACAAGAGCTGTCTTTAGTGCTTGGAAAGCCTGGGACTGATCGTTAGTCCATACAAAGGATACATTCTTCCTTAGTAAGTGGGTTAGAGGAGCTGCGATCTTTGCATAGTCTTTCATGAATCTACGGTAGTAACCACTTAGACCTTGGAAACTTCTGACAGCGTCGGTAGTGGTATGTTCTGGGAAATTGATGATCACCTTAGTTTTGTCGCCATTAGTATGAATGCCTTGTGAGTCGACGACATGTCCTAGAAAGTTGATTTTCTTTCTCAGGAAGTCACATTTACTGAGGTTGATTTTCAGGAATGCTAGCTGTAGGTGTTTAAATACTTGTAGTTTGGCAAAATGGTCAGGGACTGATTTTCTTACAACAATGATGTCATCTACGTAAGCAAAAAGAGAGTGTCCCATCATGCCACTAAAGACCGAATGGCTAAGTCGCATGAATACTGAAGGAGCATTTCTCAAAGCAAAAGGAAGTCTCTTAACCGAAAATGTCCGGAAGGGGTGCTGAAGGCCGTAATTGGGCGAGAGGATTCTTCCATTTCGACCTGTCAGTAACCGCTGAGGAGGTCTAATGATGAAAAGACTACGTCATTTTCGCCTAGTGATTCTAGCAAATCTGTGAGGATGGATAACGGGAAACGGTCTGGAACGGTTACGGAGTTTACCTTACGGTAGTCCACTACTGGTCTAAAGTTGCCGTCCTTCTTTGGGACTAAGAAAAGAGGGCTATTCCATGAACTGACAGAGGGTTCGATAATGTCCTGAACTAACATTTTCTGTAACATCTTATCTGTCTGTTGTCTCAAGCTGTGAGGTAACTGATATGCTGGTATGTAAATCGGCTGAGTTACTGGTACTAGTTCTGTGTAATGTTTTACTAAATCTGTCTTGCCCATCTGTTCTCCGGGTAAGGCTACAACATTTCTGTAAGCGTGCAAAATGTCGAGCAGTTGAGATTTATGCTGTGGAAAATCCTGGCAAGTCAGATTTGAGAGCAAGTCAGGTGAACGAGTCGGAGCAGATCCCGCAGAGTTAATGGCACATACACCTGTTGGTTGACTAACATCATCAGTATGAACAGTAGGGATAGAGGATTCCTGGCACACCATTATGGCCGCTGGGTATACTAGGAAGTCTCCGATCTTTACACCACTTTTAAGTTTTAGTGGAGCATTCGTGACACTGAGGAAGTATAGATAACATAGGCTGTCCTCTAATATCATGCACCAGGCTGACTCATAATTTAAGCCATTCACATAACACGTCTCAGGTAGTGTTAGTACATCCACTCCTTCTTTCGCACCTGCAACACGAACAGAGACTTTGGTGAACTCATGCGGTAACAAAATTGTGCAAGTATTTGTTACTGCACGCCTCGTCTCTGCGTGTTGGAGAACATCAGTCAGACTCTGCGAGGTAGGTAACTGAGACATGTCTGAGTCGGCTGTAGTGCTGCCGTTAGAGAAGGTTGGAAGAGCCTTTTCTGAATGCGGAGAGGATGTATCATCAGGTGTTGAGGAATTCATGTTCTTGCTCTCAGTCAGCGAGGGAATGAGCTCTGTATTCTCGGATGATGATGATGATGATGGCTTGGCTTGTTGTGTACTCTTAGGTAGTGCGAGAGTTAGGGGGGACTGAATGACTGAATTTATTGGAAGTACAGGACGGGGACATTCCATACTGTAGACTGGGAACCCAGAAATGTCTATACTACTACAGGCAGACAATACCACAATGGAGTGATGTGCCATGGTGGGTAAGCCAATAAGGGCATCTGCTGGATATTTCAGTTCGTTAGTAACATGAAATTCTATTGGGAAAGGGAGCAAGGTGCTGTTTAGTTGTACTTCTAAAGTAACTATTCCCTTGACCTTAAACTCTGAGCCTTCTACACCGCATAGGCGAATGTCAGGCGGCTGAACACTATTTGCGAAGAATGCTGTTGGTTCTGTCCGTCTCAGTCGTTTGCTTAGTGATGCCGTAAGTTTTTTCTGGAGAAAAAACAGACATCACGGGAGGCAAACGTAGATGTCATACAGCCCGACAAATCAGTATGTAATGGAAGCTCCTCTCATTGGAAAAGAAAACATATTAAAGCTATTCTTGTTAATACGCATAGTCTGCGTAATAAATTTTCTGATTTAGAGGCCCATGTCTTTACCGACGATTATGATGTAATTGGTATAATAGAATTGTGGCTAGATACTGAACAGATAGATTTTCTAGCAGAATTTAATTTACCAGGCTATCACATTTTCAGTAGCGAAAGGAGGAATCGAACAGGGGGCGGTGTGTTGTTATACATTAAATCAAGATTTCATCCAGTCGAAATTACCAAGCTATGTACTGAAAACATTGACACTATTTACATTCAGCTAAGAAATGAATCTTGTCATAAAATCACCACTGGGGTAATTTATCGTCAGCCACTCAACATCGATAACGAAATCTACAATCAAATTGCTGAAATATCTTGTACGCAAAGCACGGTAATATTTGGTGATTTTAATTTACCAGTTCCAAAATGGGGTGAAGCCCTATCCCCACACACAGGGTTAGACCAGTATACAAACTTGCAGGAAAGTTTTTTATGTCAATTTGTAAATTATCTGACACGTGGATCTAATATCCTAGATCTTGTCTTAGCCACATCAAAAAATGTAGTGAGTAACGTAATTGTAGGAGAAGAATTTAGTACAAGTGATCATCACATACTTACATTCAACATTAAAATCTGTGAAGACAGTGTCAGGGCCAGTTGTGAGAAAGTGCCTGACTTTAAGAGAGCAAATTTTAAGAAATCAAAGGCAATTATATGTGCAGGCAACTGGCATCCCATTGTCCAAACTTTAGATATCAATGATGCACGGAATGTTTTTACGGAAACTCTCAACAGTGCTGTCAAGTTATGCATTCCAATGTGCAACAGAAGGCCTGCCAAAAATTCTAAACCCAAATGGTGGAACTCCGACATAAAACATTGTCTGAAAGCTAAAAATCTTGCATATAAAAACTATAATATCACAAAGAGTCAAAGTTATAAAAATGATTATGATGCCCTTCGACGAAAAGCCAAAAAATTAATTAAATGCAGTAAGAAAAACCTTGAGGCACATATTGCAAGTATCAGTAAATCAAATCCCAAAGAATTTTTCAGTTACATAAGAAGCAAAAAGGTAATAACTCCAACAATTGGTCCCTTGATCACAGATAACGGAGAGCACATTGATGATGAAACTATGATGGCAAAAATTCTTAATACGTTCTTCACGTCAGTATTTACAGCAGAAAATATACATACGATTCCTGCTGTTTCCCCCATTCCTATAGAAGAGGGCAACATAATTACTGACATCACAGTTAGCGATCGCGACGTACTGCTTGCAATAAACAGATTAGAAGAGAAAACACAAGGACCGGACAAAATATCTCCACGTGTATTGAAGGAACTACTGAATGAAATATCAAAGTCTTTGTCTGAACTTTTCAACCTATCACTTAAGAGCAGTAAGGTGCCACATGAATGGAAGCTTGCCAACGTAACCCCAATATTCAAAAAGGGCAACAGAGCCCAACCAGAAAACTACCACCCAATTAGTTTAACATCGGTGGTTTGCAAATTGCTCGAAACTATTATCAGAGACAAGTTTGTGAAACACTTAGAAACAAACAATCTCATCAAAGATTCGCTACATGGTTTTCGTAATAATCGCTCTTGCCTCACGAATCTGCTGGACTTTTTCAATGATATACTGAATATGTATGATGAAACTAAATCTGTTGATGTGGTCTACCTAGATTTTCAAAAGGCCTTTGACAAGGTTCCACACAAAGGACTCCTTCAGAAGCTAAATGCACATGGTTTCAGCGGCAATGTTCTTGGTTGGATAGAAAATTAGCTCTCTGGACGAAAGCAGAGATGTAATTAATGGAAAAGTGTCAGAATGGATAAACGTTACAAGTGGAGTGCCACAGGGTTCCGTGTTAGGTCCTATTCTTATCTTAATATATATAAATGATATTGACGAAGGATTGTGTTGTAAGATTTCAAAATTTACTGATGATACTAAAATAGGTAACAGAGCAGATACAGTACTGCAAAGGCAAGCAATTCAGAGAGATTTTGATCAGCTGTTTAACTGGGCCCAAATTTGGCAAATGGACTTTAACCCCTACACCGCGGGGATGTTAGAGGCACGCCATGTTATTCCCGTCGGGATATTACTGGTCCGACTGACTTTTTTTTTTTTTAATATTTGCCAAAAATCAGTTCTTAGTCCTAGATTATTATAATTACATATGCATATGGCACATACCTTCGGGTTTCTCCTGGGTTGGTTTTTTTTAACACTCGTTGACTACCGTAGGACTTGTGGAGACTTATGAAGTTGGGTAACTAAGTCTCCACTTTACACATCCCGACATCCCCTAATCTGAATACCACTGCCAGATATTATCACTAGAAACACTATTCAATGATTTCCAAGTAGTTTGGAATCGATACTAAAAAAAACACACACACTGTGAAAGCACTGTAAAATACGAGCATGTACGAGCCTCCCACTCGCGCTAATTCGCCGCTTGTATTCTCTCATTTCTTACCCATATACACACTCACACTTTATTATTTCTAGTACTTTATCACACTTATATATACCTACAGTCCTTTACCGCTTCCCACACGATGTTTAATAGGGGTAGAGGCCACAGGGCCTCTTATAATAGGCGCCAAAGCGGCAGAAAAGGATGAGCGTCATTTCACCGAGAAACATGAGAGCTAACTGAGCGAACTCCCTGTATCTCAGTAGCCAAGAGTTGAAAATGTCAGCTGCTAATGTATATGATAAGAAATATGTCGTAGGAAATCTAGACAATACATAATAAATTAGGTAGAGCCAGGTGAAT
>JAGKTI010042982.1:0-10032 GCA_018397915.1 Birgus latro
TTTGTCCCCAGTAGCTGATTACTGACAGAAAAGGAGAGCCAGCACAGACACAAGCACCCATACTTGTCAGGATGTAATGTCTGAAACGAAAACTAGCAAATTTATCGCGGTCAGAGGAAGGAAATTAAAAAAGAAAAAAGCAGGATCACACTCAAGCATGTAGCCAATGAATCAAGGAGAGTCCTATTTGCCTACCTAGCTACGCAGGCCTTTATTTATTTACTCATTTACTAATTTGCCCATTTATATTTATTGCTTATTACAAACGTTAATGTCGTTGAATTACATCTGAACTGGATAGAGTTGGACAGTATTTTGCGAGCAAACTAGAGGCAGTCTAGCTGCGTACAAATTGCCGAGTGTTTTTATAGCTGTTGGTGCCCAAAAAAACTCTGTTGTTGTGTCAAAGGAGAAGATCCAGCCTATTACTCTTGCCGATATTAAGTAGATTTATGAACAAGAAAGACTGAGGCCAAAGGTTTTCTCTCCAAAGATATAGGACACGGAGTGCATAGCCATTTCACACCTGCATACAAGTGTTATCAAGAGCCTGTCACAAGGAAGCCATTAACTAAGAAGGAATGACTAACACAGCCGTGAGGGGTGAATCCCCCCACCTAGCTACGGTTTGCAGTTCGAGCCCGCACCAGGGTGGCGTACCTCTGGTGAGAGATGTTGCGGTCTCTCCAAGGATCTCTCCTTGCCGTGCATAGCTATGGTCCATTGGTCCTAGCTTTGGGGATTCACTCTTCACACCTGTGTTAGTCAGTCCCCTGTAGTCTGCAGCAAAGTGAAGTGTTTGCACAAGCCTCTCCCTGCATGCATCCTATCACCTTTATTTACGGTGACGAATTTTACAATATATTCTGGCTATAGGTAAATATTTTATTCAGCATCCCAAGCTTCTCCCGCCGTGGATGGAGTAAATAAGATTCCGAACTTGAGAGAAAAATAAGTTTCTGAGGGGAAAGTTCAATCTGTTCCTCGGAGCTCAACAAAAAATTTGATAATTTCAATGTATGTAATAATATGACTTAGTGTTAATATTGCATGATGCCTGGTTACTTAAATGTAGGTAATATAATGATTATTTATGTTCTATGATGCATTGACGTAGATGGTACCACTGGCTACGTAGAATTATCTAGTTAACCACTTTTAGCACGATGGTGACCTGTGTGTTTATTTTGATGGTTACGAATTTATTTTTGCCACCATCAGACATTTTATAAAGCTTAAGAATTTTCCTGTGTGGCAAAGGTGATAGTGAATGTTATTGGGATGGGTATTGTTTTCTCTCAGTTTGTGTGTTTGTCTGCCTGTCTGTCTGCCTGTTAACAACTTCAGGCCAAAACTATATTGACTATTACAGAGATGAGCTATGACCCTGTGATCACCTGGCTAAATTTTCGGGCTATATTGGGCCTCGAAGGCCCAGACAGTAGCCCCCCTCCCAAAAAAAAATAATAATAATAATAATAAATCGGTTTCCATAACTCCTTCAAAATTCGTCACATCGACATGAAACCAAAACCTAAAGGCGGATCTTTCAAATCTGCATCCTGTAACATCAGAGGGTCAATCCCCCAGTTAGGGATAGTGGGGTCAGTGTCAGGTGGGTCGAGCCTAAAACTTCATATGGGCATAAAATCGACAATTTTAACCCGATTTACTCCAAATCTGATACGTGACATCTTTGACTAGATATCAAGTTGTTTATACCTCAGCACAAAAATGACTACAGGGGTCGGGTTTGCTATGGCTTGTCACAGCTTCTTGTTTATTATAGTTCTTCCGTTCTTCAGTCAAATTCGCAACTCAGGACAACTCAATGTTTTATTTCACAGTATCGTCTAATAGCGGCAAAGCCTGTGCAGGACAGAAATTGTTATTCAGGGCAAGGACGGTACTGATTTTTCTTTTCTTCACTCTACACTTTAGACAATTCTTCCGTCTTTGGAGTTTCAGTAGTAGAGAAGAAGTTAACAAATCGCATGTCACCTCTCTAGATCAATAGGGTCTTCAAAGCCGCAGAACACTAATGAGTGATAATAATTAAAAAAAAAACATAAAAGACAAAGAAAAAAATATTCGTTTTAAAGAGATTATCAGAGTGAACAGGTAGGTTTAAGGCCGGTATTCTCGTCTGTTAAGGAAGCTCCCCAACACCTTTTCCAAAGCGATTTATTTTAGTTTCGTACACCTTACTGTCTTCTTCTGTGTAACATAAGTCCTTCAAATATCGCCATATTTCGCATAAATAACGTACAATTTGAGATCAACTTACACATCAAAAGTAAAATCGCTAAGGGAGAGGCGTTAGGGAGCTTCCTTAACTGACCAAAGTAAGGGCCTAAGAGCTGTATGTTCGATATCATAAGTCGCAACAGATCTCTCTCTCTCTCTTTCTGTCTGTCTGTCTGTCTGTCTGTCTGTCTGTCCATACCTTGATGCTACCTTCCATATTAATCCTGTGATGCTGACAGACAAAAATGTATATTAATAACATTTATCTATCTATTTTTTTTTTAATGCAAGGAAGAAGGAACCAAAGGCCATGGGCCCGCATACTGTTCCTTCCAAGAAAAGCAAAAACAATACAAAAGAGTGCCAAATTCAAGATCCATTCATTTCGAGATGCCTGGACACACTGCGTTTGAAAGACTGGAGATCATAGGAAGTAGGGAATACAGACAGAGGAAGACAGTTCCAGAGTTGACCAGTTGCATAAATGAAGGACTGGGAGTAACGGTTAACTCTTGCATTAGAGAGTCGGACAGAAAAGGGATGAGAGTTTGTTGCTAGATGGGTACTACGTGCCCGTCGTAGAGGTGGCGGGATGCAAGCAGACAGTTCCGAGGAAGTGACCGTTGAAGTAGCGATAGAAGAGAGATAAAGATGCAACAGTGCGGCGAAGAGACAAAGGTTGAAGGGAATCAGTAAGAGGAGGAGAGTTAATGAGACGAAAAGCCTTTGACTCCACCCTATTAAGAAGAGCTGCATGTGGGGAGCCTCCCCCACACATGAGAGTTGTACTCCATACATGGGCGAATAAAACCCATGTACAAGGTCAACAACTGTGCAGGGGTAAAGAAAGTTCGGAATCGGCTTACCATACCTAATCTCATGGAAGCAGATTTCACAAGAGATGTAATATGTTCTTTCCAAGACAAATTCCGAGAGAATGAAATCCCAAGCATGTTCAAGGATGATGCAGGACTGAGCTGGACATTATTAAACATTAGTGTGTAATCCTGAGGAAGATTTTGTCGGGTTGATAAGTGTTAGAACTGAGTTTTTGATGCATTAAAAATAACAAGATTATATTTACCCCCAATCAGAGATACGAGCCAAGTCATACATTAGGTGTGCCACAGCCTCATCTCTTGTTTGTTGGAGTAAGTGCTGAGATGGACGTTGCAGAAACCGAATGGAAAAGTGAAGGGTGGAATCATCAGCATATGAGTGGATAGGGCTAGATGTACAGCTTAGAAGGTCATTAATGAATAAAAGGAAGAGAGATGGTGATAGGACAGAGCCCTGAGGAACACCACTGTTGACAGGTCTAGGAGAAGAACGATGGCCGTCTACAACAGCGGCTATAAAACGACCAGAAAGGAAGCTAGAGAGGAAGGCACAGATAGAAGGATAGAAACCGTAGTAGGGCAGTTTGGAAATTAAAGATTTATGCCAGACTCGATCGAAAGCTTTTGAGATATCAGGTGCAATGGCAAAGCTTTCGCCAAAGTTCCGAAAGGAGGATGACCAGGATTCTGAAAGATAGGTGAGAAGATCGACAGTGAAGCGTCCCTGACGGAACCTATACTGACGATCAGAAAGAAGGTTGTGACAGGAAAGATGCTTTAATATTTTTCTGTTAAGAATTGACTCGAAAACTTTTGAGACACTGGATGTTAAAGCAATTGGACGATAGTTAGAGGGTTGGGAATGGTCACCCTTCTTTGGGACTGGCTGAATGGGAGCAAACTTCTAGCAAGAAGGAAATGTTCAAGTTGATAGACAAAGGCGAAAGAGTTTACCTAGGCAGAGTGTAAGCACAGAAGCACAGTTTTTGAAGACAACAGGAGGGACTCCATCAGGCCCATATGCCTTGTTAGTATTGAGGCCAGTGATGGCAGAAAATACATCAGCTGAAGACATTTAAATGTCAGTTAAGAGGAAGTCAGAGGGGGGAAGTGATGGAGGAACAGCACCGGAATCGTCTAAGGTGGAATTGGAGGAGAAAGTCTGAGCGAAGAGATCTTTTTTATCAGTAGAAGAAATAGCTACAGAGCCATCAGAGTAGAAAAGAGGAGGGAAGGATGATGAGGTAAAGTTGTTAGAAAGGTTTTTGGCAAGGTGCCAGAAGGAGCGAGAAAAATTCGAGATGGAGAGTTGAGAACATTTAGCACGAATGAAATTATTTTTAGCAGACCGAAGAACAGACTTAGCACGATTCCGGGCAGAAATACATAAAAGATGTGATTCAGGGGTGGGTTGGCTCCGGTACCTTTTATAGGCCCTCTCCTTGTTGTGGACAGCATTAGAGCAAGCGTGATTAAACCAACGCTTTCTTGCATTAGTCAGAGGATATGAGAAAGTAATGTATGCTTCCATGCCCAAGAGAATAACCTCCGTAATGTGCAAGGTACACTCAGATGGCTCCCGGCCATGGAAGCAATAATCATTCCAAGGAAAATCAAAGAAGGACTGCCTGAGGGCCTCCCAATCAGTAGATCAAAAGTACCACAGGCGGTGTTTCTTTGGAGGGTCCACAGGCTGTACCGGAGAGATAGGACAGGTTAAGGTAATAAGGTTATGATCGGAGGAGCCCAACGGAGAGAAAAGATTAATAGTGTAAGCAGAAGGATTAGTTGTTAGGAAAAGGTCAAGTATGTTGGAACTCTCTCCAAGGCGGTCAGGGATACGGGTAGGGTGCTGTACAAGTTGCTCTAGGTCATTAAGGATAGAAAAGATGTAGGCTTGTTCACCAGGTGGATCAGTGAAAGGAGAGGAGAGCCAAAGGTGGTGGTGAACATTGAAATCTCCTTGAATGGAAATTTCAGAGAAATGAGAAATGGAAAGAATGTGTTGCATCGTAGAAGTAAGATAGTCAAATAATTTTTGATAGTCAGTAGAATTAGGAGATAAGTAAACAGCAGAGATATATTTAGTTAGAGAATAACAGGCGAGGCGAAGCCAGAGAGTAGAGAATTCAGAAGAATCAAGTTCAGGAACACGAGAGCAAGATAGATCGTTGCGTACATATACGCAACAGCCACCTTTGGCTTTGAAATGAGAATAGAGAAGGTAGGAGGATACAGAAAATGGTTTGCTGTCAGTTGCTTCAGACAGCTGAGTCTCAGAGAGAAAGAGAAGGTGATGTTTAGAGGAAAAGAGGTGGTGTTCAACGGAGCGAAAGTTAGAGGAAAGGCTGTGAATGTTACAGAAATGAAGAAGGAGTGAGTCAGACATTGACTCCAGGCAGCTCGGTGAGTCGTCACCGGGAGAGGGGAGGATGGTGGGGGCATTTATGGTCCCCCTCCCCTGGGGACTCCGAGGCATGACATCGTGCATGTAGTTTGGTGTTGACAGTTAGAGAAATTCGTATTGGAGTGCATGCTGGCCTACTCTCTGTGTTACTGAGACACTGAAAAAGTTCAACAAAGGGGGATGGTCAGGAACAAGTCCTGAGTGCTGATGAAACAGGAGCTTCAGCTCTCCCTGTCATCAGCCTTCCATCCACCTTGGAAGTACTGCCCTGCTTGACTTGTGCTACAGTCTACTCCTGCTATAGCTCGATGCCCTAATCCCGGAAAGGGTGGCCGCAGACAGAACGCCTCCATGTCGCTTTGTCATCCACCATTTGCCTACCCTCCCCCTAGGTCACTCCCCCCTTCCTCATATATGGTACCTCTCAAATCCATCCCTCCACTTCACCCTCGGTCTTCCCTTCCCTCTCCCTCTCTCCCCCTCACCTACATATACGCTCTTGGTTAGTCTTTCATTCTCCATTCTCTCCACATGTCCAAACCACCTCAGTGTATTTCTCCTAATCTTCTCAACCACATCCACATCCCCCCCACAACGTTCCTTCGCTTCTTCATTCATCAGCTTCTCTCTCCATGTCACTCCACATGCTCCTTTCAAGTAACTCATTTCCATTGCTCTCACTCTCGCTTCCATACGTCAGGGTAGGTCCACACCTCGCTTCCATACGTCAGGGTAGGTCCACACCTCGCTTCCATACGTCAGGGTAGGGATCTCAATACTATCATGCAGTGATTTCTTGACTTCCATACTCACCTCCCTATTTCTCATCACCGCTTTCAGTGAACCAACAACCTTCCTTCCCTGCTGTATCATTTCAAGTATTTCATTCGCCAAACTTCCATCCTTACTCATCACACTACCCATGTACTTGAATGCACTCACATTCTCCATATCCTCACCATCCAACCTCACTGTGCATTCTGTGACTTCATGCTTCTCAAACACCATAACTTTACTCTTATTTACATTGACTTTCAGATTTCTCTTCTTACACACTGTCCCAAACTCATTCGCCAAACCTTGCAATTCTCATTCATTTTCACTCAACAATACTGTATCATCAGCAAACAGCAACACCAGAATCTTCCACATATCACCCTCATTCATTAGAGTCACCCCCACATTCACTGCCCTACCTTGCACCTCCTTTACAACCCCATCCATGTATACATTAAACAGCCATGGAGACATCACACATCCCTGTTTCAGTCCCACATTTACATCAAAGAACTCACTCAGCTCACCATCCACTCGCACAGTAGCCGTAGCTCCTTTGCACTTACTCTTCACAGCACTCAACAATTTTCCCTCCACTCCATATATTCTTAATACCTTCCACATACCTTGCCTATCTGTTCTGTCATAAGCTGTCTCCAAGTCCATAAAGGCAGTATACACTTTCTTCCCCTTCTCTAGATACTTCTCCACTAAACATCTTAGAACAAATATCTGATCTACACACCCTTTTCCCTTCCTAAATCCCCCTTGTTCTTCTCCAACTAGCTCCTCTGTTATATGCCTAACCCTATCAATAAGTATTCTACCATATATTTTTCCAGTCTCACTAAGAAGCCAAATACCCGCATGGTTACCATATACTTCTTTCTCTCCTTTTCCTTTGTATACAGGAACAATTATACCTGATTTCCAGTCTTCTGGAACCCTTCCCTCTTCCCAGGCCAAACTACACAACTTCCATATCCACTGCACAACAGTCTCACCCCCATACTTCAGCATTTCACCACACACTCCATCAATTCCTGGGGCTTTTCCCATCTTGATCTTCATTGCTTCCACTACTTCTTCCCTACTGATCTCTTCTTCCCTCCTTTCACCTCTTCTTCTCCAAGCCATTCCCCAACCACTTATACTCGCACTGCTCTCACTCTCTACATTCAACAAATCCTCGAAGTGCTCCTTCCATCTCCTCAATTACTCTCTCTTTCCACCAGCAATCTATTTTTCCCATCTTTCACTCCCCTGCTATATCCCCTTTCACACTGTCTTACTTTCTTTACTTCCTTCCAAAACAATTTCTTACTCTCCCGCCATTTTCACTCAGATTCCTCCCAAACTCCTCATCCACTGTTTTTTTTTTTTTTTACTCTCCATCACCAATCTCTTCACCTCCCTTTTCCAGCTCACATATACCTCACTCTTCTCTCTCTAATCGTCTCTCTTGGGCGCCCCCGTTTTTCACAAATATCCGGGCGGCAACCTGATCCGTGCCCTTACTGTCACCACCTAGACGACTGGCCTCTTCTACACTATCTTTTGGACTGCCCTTCCACTGTTTCTCTTCGTCTTTCTCTTCGCAACCATCTTGTCAGGCGTGTCTCTCGTTCTGACACTGCTGCTGAGATGGTTGCTCTTTCACCTGTCTCTTCCCTCCTCTCCACTGTCTCCTCTTACCCTCCGCCTCGCTAGTCATAGCGCCACTTTATTTCCTTTCTTCTGTCCGCGTCCGTCTGCCGCCATGCAGCGGACGCTCCTCTTTAATTCTTCATCATGATTTTTCACTTACGGGATCTCCATCCTGAGCCCGTGCCACACCCGTGTGGCGAATCTCATC
Source organism: Birgus latro (assembly GCA_018397915.1). Lineage (NCBI taxonomy): Eukaryota > Metazoa > Arthropoda > Malacostraca > Decapoda > Coenobitidae > Birgus > Birgus latro. The sequence goes on from JAGKTI010042982.1 coordinate 8,126, forward strand.
ATCATCATCATCGTCTCCCCTACCTCTGCTCGCTAGCCATTCACTATATGCCTTCTTCTTTTGTTCCATAGCTCGTTTCACCTCATCATTCCATCATGCTGTCCCTTGCACACCCCTGCATCTCCTCCTTACTCCACAAACCACCTCACATGCTGCGCCTATCTGTTCCATGGAAATCTTACACACATCTTCCACCCTTTCCATCTGCTCTAACTCATACCTTCCCAGTCTTTCTTCCACCATGCTCTTATACTCTGCCATTTTGTCACTATCTTACAACTTCTCCACTCTTCTCACAGGAGCTATTTCCTCCTGTCTTCCCATTCGTCTCTTCACCGGCTTTCTTTGCAGCCTTACCTTGGCCATCACTAAGTGATGGTCTGAGATTCCATTCCCCCACCCTCTCCACACTCTTGCATCTAACACTTGTCTTCTCATTCGCTCATCCACACACACGTAATCTATCATTGCCTTTCTTTCTACAAGTTCACCATCCATCCTTCTTATGACTCTCCATGTATACCTGTGGATCATCTTATGCCGAAAGTAGGTGTTGGCTATTGCCAACCCCTTACGAGCACAGATGTCCACCAAGGCACTACCATTCCCATCCATCTCAGCTGGCACACCCCACTGACCAACCACTCCATCCACTCGTACATTCCCAACTTTACCATTCATGTCTCCAATCAAAAGCACTCTCTCGCTCCTCTCAAACTTATCCATACATGCTTCTACACTTGCCCAAAACTCATCTTTCACTCTTGCTACTCGGTCCTCTGTCTGCTCATATGCACATACAATCACCTAAGCTTGTATACCTACATTCATCCTCACCCATACAATCCTTGCACCCACTGTTCCATACTCTCTTATATTCTCCTTCCACTTCTTGCTTATCATCAAACATACTCCCTCTCTTGCCCTCTCATTCTCATTGACTCCCGCACATATTCCTAAACTGTATTCCCATTCTCTCACTCTTTCCCCCTCCATTTAGTTTCAGTCAATCCACATACATCCACTCTTGCATCCTCAAGCACCTGAACAATCTCTCGTTCACTTCATCATTCACTCCTCTCACATTCCATGTCCCCACCCTCAGGATGTCCTTCGTCCGTTTCTTAGTCGTCAACGTATAGTCCGTCCTGGTCCGAGTCGCTTTATTCGCTTGTTTAGTTAGTTGTTTTTACGGGATGGGGTACTAACCCACCACCAACCCTTTTAGTCGCCTCATACGACAAGTAGGGATACTAGGGGAGTATTCTTGAAACCCCCGTACCCCCAGGGGGGTAGGGGGGTTTCATTTAATAACATATAGGATATTACAGTAATAACAAATCACGTACGCAAATAAACTGATAAGGAGTAAGGCACGTATTGCAGTCAGACGAGGAATCTCCCTAACACCTCCTTACCGATTTATTTTTGGATGTAGCTGGTTGATATCGTTTTGTACACTATTTATGCATAGTCTGGTGATATCAGATTAAAGAAACAGAAGGGGACAGCAAGGTGAAATGAAAAAAATAATAATAATAAATTGCTCTTGAGACGGTGTTAGGGAGCTTCCACAGCCGACAAGAATGCGGGCCTGTGTGTGGGAGCGTCAGGTTAAGCAGCAGCACGTACAGTATTTGCTATGGTTCGTTCACTTTAACTTGACCCAAATTTTACTCCTTGTGCAGAATATTTCACCCAAGTCACTGCCAGAAAAACACAATACAGTGACCTCACGTCCTTTCCACAGCACTTCTTCGTTACTAGCGCCATGATTTCTAGTGTCAGTCTGTTGCTACAAGTAAGAATTCAAGATGGATGATATGGCAATTTTAGGCGAAGTTAAAAGAAAGAGCATGTTCTCTCTCTCTCTCTCTCTCTCTCTCTCTCTCTCTCTCTCTCTCTCT
>JAGKTI010042984.1:0-10032 GCA_018397915.1 Birgus latro
CATCAGACGATTTTATCCAGCTTAGGAGAAACACTTTGAAAGAGAAGGGTTAGCTACATCTTTTATCAACCTCCTTCCCAACAAGAGATCTCCGCTAAACTGTCCTAAATCATCTGCGATGTAGTGCGAAGAGAAGTAAAAATGGCGAAATTGTACTGAAAGTGTTTAGTTTCTACATCTTCAGCCCCTTTTCGTACGATGGCGCCATTATTTGTTGATTCTTGTGCTTGCTGCCTCCAGATGATTTTATTCAGCTTAAGGGAGATCTGTTATAGTTACGGGGTTAGAGAAGGATGTGCCTAACCCCTACAGTTGGAAAAACCTCTCTTGGGCTAAACTAAACTTCTGGAGATGGAAAGTAAATTTTAAAAATGACCTCATCGTAGTGAAGGGTTTAAATAAGTACGAATATATTTAAAGTAGCTACTGAACTATAGCATACCCACTCGAGCCTGACAAAGATCCCTCACCCCTCTCACCTCTGTTGATGGTTGTATGTAGTCAGACTGAAATGTTGGTTTTAGTATCGAAGGAGATTCATTCCTGCCCAGTAATTATGGTTCATTGCATTTCATACAAACGTGATATTGTATTCCACTTGTGGAGTGGCCCATTCCGTCAAATGAAAGCAAATAGCTCGATCGGTAGAGAGTTGGCTTGCGGTCCCGTGGGACCCAGGTTCGAATCCTCGCTGGTGCAGGGAACAATTTAAGGATTTGAATTTCATTAAATCAGGCTTTACTGATCTACCAGAAGACCCGCCGACATGTCGTAAAAATGACCCCGCTAATACCAATACACCAGTCCTGTATGAGACAGCCCTAGCATGTATTCAATATGGACGGTGGGTGTTAAGCGCCGAAGTGGTGACATGTAGATTGTAGGAGGACGACTGGGCCTTGATAGCAGGCTGTGAAGCCTATGCCCAGAGTCTGACACATAAAAAAAAAATGACTTTAGTTAGCAGGTTAGATAGCTAGCATAGGTCGCTTAAGTGTGTGAATAGGTTGGTTAGCGTAGTTGGTAAGTAGGGTCGTTGGTAAGTTGGCCAATATGTTAGTAAACGCTAATTAATCCTACTTACATAATAACACAATTACTTGCTGACTCATTTACTTACATTATGACCTACTTAGGCTCCTGGTGCACTAGTGGGTCAAGGCGTTCCAGCCATATGGGACCTTCAAGGGTTTCCATCTGAAGGTCGGTTAGGGTTTATTGTTCATATTATACCTCATGGGGACAGGCGAGGTGGTTACCTTTGTCTGAAATGTCGGAACTGATAAGCCATGCCCTGGGGCCCCACGCCCTTGATGGAGCAGAAAAGGACTTTATGATTGATAGATAACTTACTGATCTATTTGCTTATCGTCTACTGCCACATTTGTTTAGTTAAAAATATACGTACTAACTTACTGACCCTCCCACATACTAAGCTGAAGTAGATCAGTAGGTCTGTAAATAAGTCAGACACGAAGCTAGTTAGTTAACAGATTAGTTTTGAGTGAGTGAGTCAATAATTAGTTTAATCATTAAGGGACAGTGTTGGAAGAAGCGTTGGTAGATCAATAGTGAGTAGGATGAGTAGGACCGAGTTACACAGGTAAGTCAGTAAGAGGCTATTTATCATGCTGGGTATATTGGTGGATCAGGCAGTAAGTGGTCGGTCAGTTAGTGAGATGTATGATCAGCGGTGGTGCATCATATGGCAAGTCATCTGTTAGTAAGTAAGTAGATTGGTAGGTAGGTCATTCTGTTGGTATGTAGGCCAGGCAGTCAGTAGGTAGATAGGTAGGTCAGTCAGTCGGTAGGTACATCAGTCAGTCGATAGGTGAGCAGATTGGCCAGACAGTGTGTAGGCAGCATAGGTAAGTAGATCAGATTTTTGTTAGAAAGAACAGTCATTAAGTCGGTAAGTATGTAGGTAAGTGAACGACGAGGTACGTAGATCAGTTAATAAGAAGGTAGGCAGGTAAGTCATTCAAAATGTCGCTAGGTAGATAGATCAGGTAATCGGCAGTTAGGTAAACATTTTGTTCAGCCATTTTCATCAGCCAATCAGGCAGTCGATCAGTCAGTAGTATGTCATTAAACTGTAAATCAACAAATCATTCAGCCAGTAAGGCAGTCGGTTGTTGTTGTTGTTGTTGTTATCCCAGGATCATCTGAAACGTGACACAAATGGACTGCAGGCGTAAGTTGCCCTCCTGTAGTTCACCATTCTCCTTTATAGGGATAGGGAAATGACTGAGGCACGTTTGTATAACCTGGCAGTGGAGCCGTCTGGTTATATCGATCCCACCACATGAAGGCGTCCCTCTCCACCACTAAGACAATCAGTGTTAAGATTTATAAGTCAGAAGTCAGACCATAAGTAAACAGCTATGCAAGTTTATGAACAAACCCGTAAATAAATAGTTGTTAACTGATTATTCAGTAGGTTGATTAGTCAGTAAGCAATCAACTCAGTAATCTTGCTGCTTTGCAAATCATAGCCAGTCATTCATTCGGTCAGTCAGTCAATCAGTTATGTATTCAGTCAGTCAGTCAAGCATTCAGTCCGTCAGTCAAACAAGCAAGCAAGCAAACATTCAGTCACTCAGACTGTCAATTAGTCAATCGGTCAAGCATTGAGTCAGTCAATCAAGCAGTCATTCAGCCTGTACAATACCCAGTCAGTCAGTCAATATACCATCCATCCAGTCGGCATGTCAGTCGTGTGCTAGCCGTCCGCAACAATACACACATACAACCCAGATCTGCCCACTCACCTTGTCTCATGCAGAAGTGGGGGCCCCTGGGTGGGGTGGGGCAGGGAGGGGGTTGGTGGGGGCCCTCATCCCCCCTCACAGGTGCTGGATCCGCCCCTTACCCTCCTCCATGAAGGGGGAGGTGGGGGCTGGATGAGTATTAAATTTCTCCCCTTTATTTATGAATATTTTTTTCTGCGTATTTTCTTATTGAATATTTTTCTTTTCGATTTTTCTTATGTACTCATTTTTTTCCCAATTTGCTTCGCTTATATTTCTTACCTACTTTCATTAATTATAGTTTTTTATTATATATCACAGTGTCTTTACTGATTTATTTCCTTATCTTCATTACTGTGGTTCCATAGTTTATTTTTATCACAGGTTTTCGGTGTTATATATTTTCTAGATTAATTATATATATTCACTTTTATTTACAAAGTTTATTTAACACTTTAAAACACTTTACTCCCACAAAACCAGAGTTTATTTCCCAGCACCGTCCAAATTTCTTCCCCAATTCCCCACTTACCCTTCGGTAAACAAGTCAGTGTGTTTGTTATTGATATGTGCTAATGATCATCCTCTCGCGACTACATTTACCTTCGTTATTGAGTTATCTAATAGGCATCGATTACATTATCCACGCATTCCCCTCTCCGGAATTTCTTGGCGATTATATTTTTTGAGGCGTTTTTGTGTTGGCTGCCTTCTTTTCTTTTTCTGCTTTCCCTGATTTATGGTTTTCGTTTTATTAATGATATTTTCTCAGTCGATGGTGATACTTTTATTGCCTAATTCACGGGTGAAATTAAGCTGCTCTTTTTTTCTTTTCACTCTTATCAGTTCATTCTGTTGCCTGATTTCACTGCTATGCCATATTCATTTTTTAAAATCCTGGTGCCTGGCTTCCCTGTGGATAAAAATAGAATTAGTTTTCACTACCCGTACCTATTTTTTCTCTTCCTCTCATTATCTGACTGACTGCCTCTGTCTTCCTTCAGGTATCAATAAATCTGCTGTCCTCCTTCATTTTATTTTGTAGCCAGTTTTTCTCTTCCTTTCGTTGTCTGGTGACCTAACTTTCTTGCTCTATTTCGGTGAGTTGTGCCTGGTTTGTTTTCCTTTTAATAGCTTGCTCCTGCTATTTATATCGTTAGCTGTTAGCCAGTGCTTGTCTCTCTTTAATTAAATGGGCACTTTTATTTTCCGTTCGTTAAATTATCTGGCTCTTTATATATCTTTTCTTCATATATCTACCCCAGTTTTCCTGTTATTAATTTCTTCGCCTCCTTGTGATCGTTTTCTGTTTACCTATATTATTTTAATTTCGACTGTTGTATGAATATATATCAATTTGCCTTTTATTACTTCCATTAATTATCTGTTAACCTCTAATTTATCTCGGTATAACCTCCATTCGGTACCTGTTTATTATTAATTTATGTCGCTTTTATTCCATTCATCATCTGTTTACCTGTCTTCCGTTTGCGTGTGATGGTGGCAAGTTGGGAGGAAGACGTTTAGCACTTTCTTCTCCAACACTGCGTGGGGGACGTCTCAGAAAATCACCCCCGAAATCCCTCAGCAGGTGCCAAGAGGAGAATCACGGGCACCGATAAATCACCCTGGGATTCCTGATGCCACATTCTCCTGAGGGCAGAAGAAGAAGAGGGGGGGAGAGAGAGAAGGAAGAGAGGAGGGGGAGGGGGAGGGGGAAGGGGAGGAGGGGAAGGAGGAGGAGAAAAAGGGAAAAAATATGTCTTTCCTCTAATCTCAGTCAGTCGCACCCTTCCTTCCTGCAGAATGATTTCCCATCCGTCAAGGGGTCGAGTCCATCCCCAGTTTTCCTGTGTAGTGATTCGTCAGGTTGTCTCTCAGGGTCTCAAGTTCGAAACCGCTTCGCTCAGAGGTTTCGGGAAAAAGGTGAGGTCTAGGGTTTCCCTTTGGTTCTTGGAGTTTATGACCATGGGTTTCGACCACCTCACTTAGAGGTTTCGGGGGGGGGGGTGGAAATGAGGTCTAGGGTTTCAGAATAATTGTGGCTATTGGTTTCAAGTATATTATCCCGGGCATTGACCGTTTTGTTCAGTTTTCGGAAAAGATAATGGAAAATATCCAGACTGACTGTGGGGTTTGGTTTCAGTTACTTTAAAACCCTAGATTTAGGGATTACTGCGGCCGAGAGTGTCGAGAGCGATCAAGTTTTGACATCGAGGTTACTAGTCATAACGCTTAAACTTAGAAACCAATTACCTTAACCCTCCAAAGCCCATGCAGTGTAGGTGTCTTAAAGCCGATTGATCACCGGCACAATGGAAACCTCACTCGAAACCTCACTGCAGGGTCTCAGTGCCAAGTCAGTCTCGAAGCTCCGATCACACAACTCAGTAGTTAGTTGTGGGTTCCAAGTTGAGATCCGTCCTTTAGCGTCGAAGTTGGCTGAGGTAGAGAGTTCCAAGTGGGCTAAGGGGATCAGTTGCAGACGGCCTTGGATTGGCAGTTCGATCCCCTCCCCTTCCATGCCGGAGGTGATTGGCTGAAATTACTCTCAGGTGGATTATTGTTGTTACGAATCTTCCGGGTGTGTTATGTGTCCTTTAGGTAGGCCTAATGATTGAATCTTCCCTGTAGATTATTAAAATGTTATGTTTTCACTTTTTATTCTCCTTCATCATCGGCCATGGGCACAAGCTTGAACCTTAGATTATTTTCTTTTCCTATTTGTTATTCTTAGTTTTCAGGTACTGATAGAATCTTCCCTAAAAATGGTTAGAATTTTAGAAATAGTAAGATATTCCTCGTGAATCATCAAGAAATTTCCCTTTATTTTCCTCAGTTGATATCATTAATTTTCCCCAAGTACTGGAATTTTGCCTCACTACAGTATTATTGGGATCCTGTTTTTCTTTCCTCCGTTAGTTATTCCCCTTCCGAAGGTGGTGGTAGAGTCTTCCTTGAGAATTATTAAGTCTTCTTTTCATTTTCCTTATTGTTAGTGTCTTCCATAAGTATTGGTAGGATCTTCTCTGAAAATTACGAATTTTTCTTTAATTTATCTCCTTTGATGATGTGAGCGTTCCTCGAATATCGCTAACATCTTCGCAGGAAATTATTTGTATTCCATGTATGTTTCTTTTTTGGTTACATTAGTCGTTTTCAGGTACACGTTGGATTTCACCTCAATATTAGAGTCTTTATATTTCCCCTCTGTGATATTAAACTCTTCTTCCTTGTGAGTTTGTTGATTTGTCCTGGGAAATTAAATCTACCCCAGCTTCTTCGTCTGCCCTAATTATTCTTCCTTAGGTGATGTTACAATATTCCCTTCTGTTAAAATCTCATTACCGTGTTGTTAGAACCTCATTAGGGTGTTGTTAGAATCATGGTAGAGGATTGTTTTGTTAGAATCTTATAGGTCGTTGTTAGAATCTTACAGGCAGTTGTTAGAATCTCATAGGCTGTTGTTAGAATCTCATTAGGTGGTATTAGAATCTTTAAAAAGGTGTTGCCAGAAGTTTTAAGGTTTAGTTAGAAAATTCCTCCAGCATGACCCAAAATCCTCCTCAGGCGTTACACAAAATTTCCTCGGTTATAATTTGGAATTTTCCCTTTGGTACGGTATCTTTACCCGGGATATTAATAACCTCTTGGGAGGGGTAAATTTTATTCCTCGTCGGATATTATTAAAACTGTCTCGGATTACGTCTTAAAATCTTTCTCCTCTTAATACACGATCTTTCTTGGACTATTACCGAGCTGGTCCAAGTGTGTTTTGCATATTCTTCGATTATATTTCAAGGTCTTTGTTGGGTACTGTTGGTATTCTTGTATTACTCCTTAAATTTTCCTCTCACCTTGCTATGGAATTATACTTGGATTAATATTGATCTTGTCTGCGTGTCGTGTGTACTTCTGGACTATATTTTCAGTCGTCGGTGATCCATTTTTAGATTACTGCCAGCGGGTGATTATATGTGTGTTTTTTGTTTATGTATTTTTTTCGGAATGACAAAACCAGCGATCCAGTTCTCAGTTCCAGGCAGCATTAAATCTCCCTCCCACTTTTTTCTCTGTTTCTCCCTTTTTTCTCTCTCTCCCTCCATATATCCCTCCCTCATTTTTAGCCCTTCCTCTTTATTCTTTTAGTTTTTCTCTTTGTTTTTTTCTAATGCGACTTAGGGTGGGCTGTTGTTGCCTTTCTTCTCTCAGTTTTTTTTACTTTTTTTGTCGTGATGGGAAAAGGAAGAGGATATGAAAGATGAGGAGGAGAGGAGGAGAAAGAGGAAGTGGAGGGAAACTGAGGAGGAATAAGAAACTGGAGAGAAACCGGGAGAGATAGAGGAAATAGAGAGAAGGGAAGAGACGGAGAGATCAAAGAGGGAGGAATGTAGGAGGAGGAGGAAGGGACAGGGATAGGACGTGCAGGACTCAGAAATGGAAATGGAGGAAGTGACAGAATATGCAGGAGGACGAAACGGGGGATTGGAATTTGACTGCGTGGAAATATTTTGTTAACCCATAAAATCTAAGAACTTTTATATCGTCACCAAGTCGTTATTCGCCAACAGTATCTTCTTGTGTCTTATTTGTCCTGTTTCTCGCTGTTCCTTCTTTGTCACGGATTTGGGTCACTTTCTCCCCCTCTTCCTCACACACAGACAGACGGTTTTAATCACGTCTCCTCTCTAATTCGTTCCGTCTTTTGTTCCGGGCTTCCCTCCAGATCAGTCTAGATGGAGAAGAAGAAAAAAAAGTATACGAGATGCCCCAGATCCTCAGAGAGATTCGTTCAGATGGTATGGGTGATTAGGTGGCTCTTGAAACAGACCCTTCTTGTTTGGTAATGTTTCACTTCTCTGGGAATTGCAGAAAAAAAAATATCCTTCCAAAAAGTCCTCATAAAATATACATCGCTTTTGGTACTTTGATTATGAACCTTGACTTTTCCAATGATTCTCTTTGGCGTCTTTGGTCGTGTTTGAAGTGCTGGTGTGATTAATAATATTTCACTTCTCTCTTGGAATCGCAGCCAAAAAATTCTTCCAAAAGTCCCCTTGAAAAAATTGCATTACGTTTGGTATTTTGATTAAGAACTTTACGTTTCCACTGATTCTATCTGATTTTCTTTGGGTATGTTTGAGGTGTTAGTGCGAGCGATTGGGCCGACTGTCGCACCTGGCTGTAGAAACCCGGAGCCCAGAACACGCACGTCTACTCCCCCTCACCTCACGAGAGCAACTGACGCTCGCCACCCCGACCAGGTCACATATCTCAGGCTCAGTGGCAGTCCAGGGAGGAGGAGGAGGAGGTAGGAGGTAGGAATGGGAGGGATGGAGGGGAGGTAAAAGGGAGGGAGGGAGATCTGCGTGACGCCCTAAATGCCTCTTCCCCTCCCCTCCCCACCTATCCCCACGTCTCCTCTCATCTGTTCCTTCGGAGGCTGAGAAGAAGGGGGGTAATGGGGAGCTATCTGAGTGACCCCAAGATGCCTCTCCCCTCCTCTCCCCCACTCCATTTTCTTCTTGTGTTACTTGGGAGGCTTGGGAGTAGAGGGGAGATTAGAAAGGGGGAGATGGGGAGAGATCTGAGTGGCCCCTGAATGTCTCTTCCTCTCCTCTCCCCTTGTTTGTTCCTTGGGAGGATGGGGAGAAGAGGGGAGACTAGAGGGCGGAGATAATATGGGGAGAAATTAGTGACCTCTAAATGCCTCTTCCCTTCCCTTTCCTCCCATTCCCCGTCCCTCTTCTCCTCTCCCCCTTTCATCTTCTCTCCTCCTCCTCTCCCCTCCTCTTCCCTCATTTCTTCCTCGGATGACTGGGGAGAATTGGGGACACCACAGGATGAGGGGGAAGGATTTGGGGAGAATTTGAATGACTCCTAAATGCCTCTTCTCCCTTGTTCCCCTCCCTTCCCATCACCCTCATCTATTCTGGGGAGGGAAGGAAGGTGGGGAAACGAGAACAAGGAAGGAAAAACTAAATCTCTCTCTTCCCCTTGCCTCCGTTCCTCAACTGTCTCTTGATAATTTCCCCTCATTCTTCCTCTCCCATCTTTTCATCTTTTCTTCCCTTCGTCTCACCTTCTTTCCCTTCCTATCTTCCCTGTTTGTACCTTTATCTCCTCTCCCTCTTCCCTTCCGTCTTCTCCCCCTATCCCATCGGTTCCCTCTACCCTCACTTCGTCTCTGCTTCTTGCTCCTCTCTTCCTCTCATCTCTCCCTCTTCTTTTTCTCCCTTTCCATCAACTCTTCTCTCTTCTCAGTCTTCACTTCCTCCACTTTGTTCTCCCTTTCACTCCTTTCTCTTTCTTTTCTCAGTTTCACATCCTTTCCATTTCCTTTCTCCTTCCTTCGCTTCCTCTTCCCTTCCTTCTCTTCCCTTCTGCTCCTTTCCTTCCTTTCTCTCCCCTTTCCACGTCCTTCCATGCCTGAGGGAAAGAGGAAGGCTGACAAACGGAAGGATAAAAAGAAAAGAAGAAACGTATTGAGAAAAGACAGAATGATTGGAAGTGAGGAAGGTACAAACTGAAGAAAGAGTAAGAGAATTCAAGGGAGGAAGTGGGGAGGTAGGATGGATGAGGAGTAAGAAAAAAAAAGAAAAACAAAAGCATGGTAAGAAGGGAGGGGATAAAGGAAGCTTAGAATTCGAAGCTGTAAGAGAGAGAGACAGACTGACAGAGACAGAGAAAGACAGAGACAGAGACGGAGCCAGCCAGACAGACAGTCAGAGAGAGAGAAAAAGTGGGGGGGGGGCTAGTGAGACGTTAAAAGTATAGTACAGCAAAAGGAAAAGAGAGGAGGGAGGAAGGAAAAAGAAAATAGGGGAGGAGGGATGTCAGAGGACGGAAAGAAGGGGGGAAGGAATGGAAAAGATAAAAAGTAGGCAAAGGGAGGGGAGGATTAGAAAGGAGAAGGGGGAAAGAAGGAGAAAGGTAAAAAAGTTAAAAAGGAAGAGGGAAAACAAATGGTTAGAAGAGTGGGAGGAACGGGAGGGAATGGTTAGAAGGAAGGAAGGAAAGAAGAGACTAAGGGGGGGGAATGGTTAGAGGGTAGGGAGGAAAGGGAGGGAGGAAGGGGAGGGAATGGTCAGAAGGAAACAAGGAAATGGAGGGAATAGAAGGATGAGAGGAAAAGAAGGGAATTGGTAGAAGGAAGAGAGGAAATGGAGGGAGTAGATAGAAGGATGGGAGGAAGGGGAGGGAATGTTTAGAAGAAAGGGAGGAAAGGATGAGATTGGTTGGATGGGAGGAAGGGGAGGGAATGGTTGGATGGGAGGAAGGG
>JAGKTI010042985.1:0-10032 GCA_018397915.1 Birgus latro
TCCCAAGTCGTCAGCAAATCACAACAGTAGTCACAAAACCTGTTCACAGTTACTGCATTGAAGTTAGCTATATGTAAAAACTCTTGAATATTTCTGTTCCTTCATCAAACAAATTACACCAGAGTTATAATGATCACCCTGTACCTCCCCCACCTCTGTCTCTTTGTCTGAAACCCTCTCACCCTTTACCACAGGAGGAAGGGAATGTAAATTTGAAGGAGATCATAGAACAACAAAGTAAGGAAAAAGTGGAGAAGGAAGTGGTTAGAGTATTAAGAAGTAGAGAATCTTTGGTCAGGGATGTAGCAGACAAGAAAAAATGTGTGATAATCTCAGGAATAAAAGAAAAACGAATGACAGTAAGATCTGAAAGAGAGAGAGTGGAACTGAACAAGGCTAAAGAAATAATATCACTGGTTAAGGAGGGAAACAATGAAGCCCAAGAAGAGATTGAAGAAGTGTTTAGGTTAGGAAAGTACGAGGATGGTGGGGCAAGGCCCTTGAAAGTAAAGTTTAAGTGCCAAGTAATAGTGAATGAAATCATAAGTAGAACTTGGAAATTGTCAGATAAAGAGTGGTTTAAAAATGTTTGGATTAGGAGAGATGCAAACAAAGAGGAAAGAGCTAAATTAAAGGAGTTAGTAAAGGAAGCAAAGATAAAAAATGAACAGCGAACAGAGGAAGAGAAGACAGAGTTCTATTGGAGAGTTATGGACCAGAAATTGAGAAAGTGGTACCGACGGAGGGAAGGAGAGAAGAGAGTATAAAAAACGATGAAAAAAGTTTGAAAGTGGCGTACACAAACATTGATGGACAATATCGGCAAGGTTAGAAATCAATGATTTTTTGAGGGTACACGAACCTGATGTTATGTGCTTTGTAGACTAAATTGAAAGAAGATATTGATATTCATATGGGAGATGGGAGATACAAATTATGGAGAAGAGACAGAAAAGAAAAAACGGGAGAAGGAGTGATGATAGCAGTGAAGGACAGTATAAATGTAGATACAGTGGAAATGGCAGAGGGCAGGGCCAAAGTGATAAATATGAAATTAGAAACTGGGGAGAATGGTAAGAGAGATATGGCAGTGGTATATGTTCCCCCTAAGACGAGAGCATGGAATGACGATGAATACCAGATGTTGTCAGACATGGTTAGTTATCTACAGAAAGTGATCGAGAAAAGCAACAATATAATCCTAATGGGTGACTTTAATTGTAAAGAGGTGAACTGGGAGGAATGGGACTCAGGAGGCAGCGAAGATTCGTGGGGCACTAAATTGCTAAATGTGGCAATGAATAATGTAATGACGCAGTGGGTCAAAGAAGAGACACGATTCAGAGGTGATGACACACCAGCAAGATTAGATTCGCTACTATCCAAAGAACCTGATGTAATTGAATCTTTAAATTATCTGTGTCCTATAGAAAAAAGTGACCATGTGGTCATTGAGTTCCAGATGATAACAGGGAGCGTGGTGCCAAGAGATGAGCTTTATAGGCAAGGAAGATACAACTTTGGGAAAACAAACTTTGCAGAATTGAGAAAATTTTTCGAAAATGCAGACTGGAGAAAATTCAGGGAAACAAGAGAGATACAGACGAAGTGGGATATCTTCTTAGACCTCTATAATTTGGGAGTGGAAAAAATGTGCCAAGAGCAAGTGGGAAAGAAAACAGGAAAAAGGAGTGGTTTAATAGAAGGTGTATGATAGCGAAAAAAGAGAGGGACATGGCATGGAATAAATGGAGAAAGAGAGGTAATAACAGAGCAAAGGAAGAATATAAAAGAACTAGAAATGAATTTACAAGAATACGTAGAGGGGAAGCAAAGAACTTTGAAAAGGGTATAATTGACAAATGTAAGGTTCAACCCAAATTGTTTTATAGATTTGTTAATGGCAAATTGAAGCAACGGGAAGGAATCACCAAACTGAAAGTTGAAGAAGAGGTCTACAAGGATGCAGTAATGCAAGCTGAAATAATGAACAAATATTTCCAATCGGTTTTCACTAAGGAAAGGGAGTTTGTGGAGGGAGAGGGAGTGATTAGAAATGTAGTGATAAAAGATATAAAAGTGGAAGTGCAGGAAGTGTATAAATTACCGGGAACTCAAGATGTAAGGAAAGCCCCAGGACCGGATGGAATCTCTAATTGGGTACTGAAGGAATGCAGAGAACAACTGGCGGATAAGATTCACAGTTTAATTGTGTGCTCCTTGGAGGAGGGGAAAGTGCCTCGAGAATGGAAGAGGGCAAATGTGGTACCAATTTATAAGGGAGGAAACAAGGAAGAACCCTTGAATTATAGACCAGTATCCCTAACCAGCATGGTTGCGAAATTGTGTGAGAAAATCCTGAAAGATAGATAGATAAAATATCTGGAAGAGATGAATATTTTGACTGAAAGTCAGTTTGACTTCAGAAGTGGAAGGTCATGTGTTTCCAACTTGTTGAGCTTTTACTCAAGGGCGATTGACATGTTACAGGAGAGAGACGGTTGGGTGGATTGTGTGTACTTAGATCTGGAGAAGGCCTTCGACAAGGTACTCCACAAGAGACTAATATGGAAATTAGAGCATATCGGAGGACTAAAGGGAAGCCTCCTGGAATGGATGAGAGACTTTTTGAGTGAAAAACAAATGAGGACAGTAATAAAGGACAGGACATCTGGATGGAGGGAAGTAACAAGTGGTGTCCCACAGGGCTCTGTGTTGGCACCAGTAATGTTCCTGATTTATGTAAATGATATGGTAGATGGAGTGAACAGTTATGCAAGCCTGTTTGCTGATGATGCAAAGATCTTGAGAAAGGTAGAGGTTGAAGGGGACTGTAAAATGCTACGGGAGGATCTGGATAGGATACATGATCGGAGCCGGATGTGGGAAATGAAATTCAATGCAAAAAAAATGTAAAATATTGGAAATGGGTAAAAGTACCAAGAGGCCATCATTGAATTAGTTGATGGGTAATGAACCAATTAGAAAAGCGAGAGAAGAGAAAGATTTGGGAGTGCTGGTCCAGGATAGTTTGTCACCTGAAAAACACATAAATAAGATAGTTAGAGAGACATATAAACTCTTGACCAATATAAGAGTGGCATTTCATTACATGAATGAGGAGATGATGAAAAAATTTATAGTGGCCATGATCCGCCCCAGGTTAGAATATGCAGCAGTAGCGGGGTCCCCACACAAAAAGAAAGATATAACCAAGATTGAGAGAATACAAAGAACAGCAACTAAAGAAGCCAAGCTGCCTGAAGGACACTAAGAAATATAGCTTTCCTTATAGATGCATAGACCTGTGGAATAGCCTGGACAAAGAGATCGTCCAGTCTAAAAACTTAAACGAGTTTAAGGCAAAATTTGACTTATTGAGAAATAGAGACAGGACTCCACAAGCGTAGCTCATTTCCTGTATATCACAATTAGGTAAATACAATTAGGTAAATACATGTATGTGTCCAATCCAACCTAATCCCATAATTACTAGTGACACAAAGTTCTTTACCTCTACTCCATTGCCCATCAACTCCATATATACTGTGCATATATATACCTACTTCTGTGCTCTCTCTCTCTCTCTCTCTTCTTCCAGATTAACCCAATAGCTGCTACGTACATCATATGAAGAATAGCGTGCAACTGCTACGAACTTCGTATGATCAAGCTCCTTTTTTTTTTTTTTTTTTTTTTTTTAAGGCGCTTTACATTTTTCACCCAAATATCCATAAATAGCATACCATGGCCAAACTAAGGAAAATATTGAACTCACGTTTGGTTGTCTTATTCTTTTCCATGCGCTCGTTCATTTATAAGAGCAAATATTATTTTTGTGAAAAAGAAGAAAAATCCCATTTTTTTGTGCATGAGGAAATCGACCACGAAACCTAATGCAACAGTTAACAGGTTAAACCCCATTATTGTCTCCACTCTTCCACTTCTCCCCTACCCTTCCCCAAACTGCAATTTAGGCGTCCCCTGCTGAAGTGATGCAAGTGACGCCTCAGTTGAAATTTAGTTTTCACTTGCATCGAGTGGTACAATAATAGTTCTATGTGAGGTAAGTGAACCAAAGTGATTCAGGGAAGTGGTATGGTCATGAAGTCCATAATCCAACACAAAACCGCGAATTTTTGGCAGAAATGCTACACGACTTTACTTTCCGATCTGCAGTAAGACAAGAGCCCGTGAGAGGTGCCCAACCTATCAGCACACTAGCAGCATGGTGACTGGCAGTCAATGGGAGCGCAGCAGCGGCGTCAGTCATACTTCCCGCCTCGTGACTACCGGCTTACTCTTTTTTTTTTTCTTTTTTGTGTGTGGTTTTCTGACCTGTACGGGTGCTACAATGTCTGACAGTGTTAAGTTTGTGTTAAGAAAAAATACTGAAAATATTATTGTGAAAGAAAAGTCATTATTTTTGTTGTTGTAAAAAGCAAGTTGTGTGTACGTGGCTACATAAAAGAAAAATATTATTTTGAGAAGTCATTACGATTTTTATACTACCTATTTTTTTAATTAACAGAAAAATAATATTCAGTGTCTTATGAATACGAAATTATAGCTATTGACGTCCAGAACATATTATTAAGTGATGAAGTACAGTAGTACGGTATTAAGAAGAGCATAGTCACATTCAGTAATATTATCATGGTGCTTAAGGAGCGAGTGATGAGAGGGAGGACATATGTACCTAGGAGGAAAATATGGAAGCTGGGAAACCAATCAGTAAAGGATGCCTTTTATAGTGAGATGAGGAGAGTGGTGGCTGAACAGGAGGCCGTAGATGGAGGCGTTGATGAGCAGTATAGACCCCTTGAGAACAACCTCTTGAGAGTTGCCGATGCAATGTGCGGTTGGACAGGGGGCCCACCAAGACATAAAGTGGCTTGGTGGTGGGATGGGGGTGTGGAGGCTGCAGTTGGGGAGAAGGGAGGGCTTTTCCGGGAGTGGAAGAATGGTGGTGGCAGGGAGGGGTGCTTGGCTGCTGAGCGCAGGGCTGGAGGAGAGGTGTACAGGGCGAGGTCTGAGTTACAGAGACTTTTGCTTGGTGATCTGAATCATGGAGAATGGAAAAATATGATTTTTAAGGTGGCAAATCAGGTGAAGAGGGATAGTCAGGACATTGTAGGTGAGCAGTGTGTGAAGAGTGATGATGGAAGGGTAGTGGTGAACAGTGAGGATATTAAAGATGCATGGAGGAGGCATTATGGCCGATTATTGAATGAGGAGTTTGATTGGGATGGGGAGGGTTTGGAGCCAGCTGGTCCAGTGTTTGGCCCTTGGCCTTTGATTGACGCTGCTACTGTGAGTGAGGCAATAGGCAGGATGCGGGTGGGGAAGGCGGCGGGTGTGGCTGGGTTGACTGCCGAAATGTTGAAGGCCTCAGGAGATGCTGGGGTGAGGTTGGTCACTGACCTGATAAATATGATTATATATGAGTGTGTTGCCCCAGATGATTGGCTGAAGAGTGTAATTGTAAATGTATACAAAGGAAAGGGTGATGCCCTGGAAGGGGGAAATTATAGAGGTGTAAAGCTCTTAGATCAGATAATGAAAGTAATGGAGAGAGTTCTAGAAGGTACGATTAGAGAAAGAGTGAATATCGATGAGATGCAGTTTGGGTTTGTGCCAGGCGGGGGGACCACTGATGCCATATTCATTGTTCAACAGCTTCAGGAAAAATATATTGGAAAGAAAAGGGAATTGTATTTTGTTTTTGTTGATTTGGAAAAGGCCTTTGACAGAGTCCCTAGAGAGGTGGTGAAGTGGGCAATGAGAGAGCTAGGGTTGGAAGAGTGGCTGGTTAGGGTGATTGTGGCCATGTACCTGGGTGCTCGCACCCAGGTAAGAGTGAGTGGAGCTTTGAGTGATGAGTTTTCCATGAATGTTGGTGTGCATCAGGGGTCAGTTTTGAGTCCCATGTTGTTTATCATGGTGCTTGAAGCCCTCTCTCGTGACTTCAGAGGTGGACTCCCGTGGGAGATGCTGTGTGCTGATGATTTGGTGTTGATTGCGGAGAGTGAAGGGGAGGCGGAGGAGGGATTTAAGAAGTGGAGAGATGGTGTGGGGTACAAGGGCTTAAGGGTAAATGGAGATAAAACAAAAGTGATGATATATAGGGTTGGTGGCGGTACAATCAGAGGAGGGGGAGAGTGGCCATGTGCAGTTTGCCACAAGGGTGTGGGAAGTAATTCCATCTTGTGTAATGTTTGTGATAAGTGGGTGCACAAAAGATGTAGTGGTATTGGGGGTAGACTGCGAGATAATGCTGATTTCATATGTGCAGTGTGTTGGGGAGAGCAGGTGGAGATTGTTAGGCATGAGAGGGTTGAACTTGCAGGTGAGTCTCTTGAGTGTGTGGAGGAGTTTTGTTATTTGGGAGACATGTTGTGTGCTGGAGGTGGGGCTGAAGTTAGCTCAGTTGCTGGGGTGAGGGGTGGTTGGAGGAAGTTCAGGGAGCTGTTGCCTCTCCTGACATTGAGAGGATTCTCCTTGCGTGCTGAGGGGTCTTTGTATGCAGCATGTGTTAGGAGTGTGATGCTGTTTGGTAGGGAGACCTGGGCAGTAAAGGAGGGGGATATTCGCAGGTTGAAACGTACAGAAGTGACAATGATTGGGTGGATGTGCAGTGCGTCCCTGCGTGTGGGGCCTGGGGGGGGCTGGGTTTGTGATGGAAGAGTTGAGAGGTAGGATGGGACTAGAGTGTATTGGTGTTGTGATGAGGAGAGGTAGGCTGAGGTGGTTTGGACATGTGGAGAGGATGGGGGATGATAATTGGGTACAGAGGGTGAGAGGTGTTAATATTGGGGGAGGGGTTGGGAGCGGTAGACCGAGAAAGACATGGGACGAGGTCATTAAGTGTGACTTAAGGGTTAAGGGACTGAACAGGGAGGCTGCCAGGGATCGAGCAGGGTGGAGAGCTGCCATTAGGTGACCAAGGCCGACGCAAGCAAGCATGTTGGAGCCTTCAAAAACAAAAACAAAAATGAAAATGATGGTCATGGTCTCACAATGCCTTCGGTGGGCCTTCAGTCTTCATCAACCATTTCTTCACAATCAACAATATTATGGTAAGATAGTTTGAAATAAACTGTACGATTAATGGTTAAAGGAGGCCATTTTTTTTTTATCCATGCAACTCTTCGTATGTTTAGTAAAATCGTTTGGAGATAGTTATAATATTAAATACAAAAGCTTCAAGGGGTCATGTATCATCAGTAGATTAATAATAACCTGAGAAAACAATGTGTAAGAGTTGGAAATGAGGTCAGCGCCACCGATTTGCTCCTTGCTTCACTTCTGCTCTTAGTGGTGAAGTGAGGCGAGGGGGAGTGGGCCAGCCCGTCAACTTTCAAATGCTGTTTTCTCAATTTTTGTTTGTCACTTGCATCACTTCAGCAGGGGATGCCTCAATTATCACCTCACAACCTTGTCAGTGTCTTCACCTGACCCTGTCCTTCCTTGCTGTGACTGACACACACACAGACACACACACACACACACGCACGGGTCGTAGAGGGAGGGAGGGAGACGGAGCTGCTCCTGGATCGAGGGGAAATAATCGCAGAACTAGCAGCGAAAAGGAGATAGCCTATTGTGATTATGTGGTTGAATGTGTGAGTGGTGGTCCCGTCGGATATTAGTTAAAAAAAAACACAAGTTTCGGCCCGAAAAATACGAGACAAAGTGAAAAAGAAAGTCCATATGGTTGCATCATGGCGGAGAGAGACGGAGGATTGTTTACAACTGGCGAGGGGGAATTTGCGGGCTTCTCCGAGCTAAATGTAGGCAAAGGAAGTGATAAGCTGCAACAAACAAGAGTAGCAGGAGTAGAGAAAATGGCGGAGAGGAATGTCCAGGAGTTAAAAAAGGTATGGGAAGTAATTAAGCAGCTGCAGGAACGGACCATAGAGCAAGAGAGAGAGATCAAAGTCCTACAGAATAGACTGGAAAAGGTTAGCACACGTAGTGAGGAACAAGAAAAAGAAGTTACAGAATTAAAGGCGAATAATGAATTCGCATCAAATGAAATAAAACAGCTGAAGAGGGAGAATAAGAGTATGGAAGAAGAAAGGGACAGAATAAAAAGTAAACTAGATGAATACGAATCAAAATCGAGGAGGCAAGATGAGCATATTCAGGAAATCAAGGAGCAACATAAGGGGTGGAAGAAAATACAGGAGGAAGGAAATGTAAATTTGAAGGAAATCATAGAGCAACAAAGTAAGGAAAAAGTGGAAAAGGAAGTGGTTAGAGTACTAAGAAGTAGAGAATCTTTGGTTAGGGATGTAGCAGACAAGAAAAAATGTGTGATAATTTCAGGAATAAAAGAAAAACGAATGACAGTGAGATCTGAAAGAGAAAGAGAGGAACTGAGCAAGGCTAAAGAAATAATATCACTGGTTATGGAAGGAAACAATGAAGCCCAAGAAGAGATTGAAGAAGTGTTTAGGTTAGGAAAGTACGAGGATGGTGGGGCAAGGCCCATGAGAGTAAAGTTTAAGTCCCAAGTAATAGTGAATGAAATCATAAGTAGAACGTGGAAATTGTCAGAGAAAGAGGGGTTTAAAAATGTTTGGATTAGGAGAGATGCAAATGAAGAGGAAAGAGCTAAATTAAAGGAGTTAGTAAAGGAAGCAAAGATAAAAAACGAACAACGAACGGAGAAAGAGAAGACAGAGTTCTATTGGAGAGTTATGGACCAGAAATTGAGAAAGTGGTATCGACGGAAGGAAGGGGAGACGAGAGTATAAAAAACGATGAAAAAAGTTTGAAAGTGGCGTACACAAACATTGATGGACTAATATCGGCAAGGTTAGAAATCAATGATTTTTTGAGGGCACACGAACCTGATGTTATGTGCTTTGTAGAAACTAAATTGAAAGAAGATATTGATATTCATATGGGAGGTGGGAAATACAAATTATGGAGAAGAGACAGAAAAGAAAAAATGGGAGGAGGAGTGATGATAGCAGTGAAGGACAATATAAACGTAGATACTGTGGAAATGGCAGAGGGCAGGGCCGAAGCCATAAATTTGAAATTAGAAACTGGGGAGAATGGTAAGAGAGATATGGCAGTGGTATATGTTCCCCCTAAGACGAGAGCATGGAATGACGATGAATACCAGGAGATGTTGTCAGACATGGTTAGTTATCTACAGAAAGTGATTGAGAAAAGCAACAATATAATCCTAATGGGTGACTTTAATTGTAAAGAGGTGAACTGGGAGGAATGGGACTCAGGAGGCAGCGAAGATTCGTGGGGCACAAAATTGTTAAATATAGCAATGAATAATGTAATGACACAGTGGGTTAAAGAAGAGACACGATTCAGAGGTGATGACACACCGGCAAGATTAGATTTGCTACTATCCAGGGAGCCTGATGTAATTGAATCATTAAATTATCTGTGTCCTATAGGAAAGAGTGATCATGTGGTCATTGAGTTCCAGATGATGATAGGGAACATGGTGCCAAGAGATGAGCTTTATAGGCAAGGACGATACAACTTTGGGAAAGCAAACTTTGCAGAATTGAGAAAATTTTTTGAAAATGCGTACTGGAGAGGGTTCAGAGAAACAAGAGAGATACAAAGGAAGTGGGATATCTTTTTGGACCTCTACAATTTGGGAGTGGAAAAATATGTGCCAAGAGTAAGTGGGAAAGAAAACAGGAAAAAGGTGTGGTTTAATAGAAGGTGTATAATAGCGAAAAAAGAGAGGGACAAGGCATGGAACCAATGGAAAAAGAGAGGTAATATCAGAACAAAGGAAGAATATAAAAGAACTAGAAATGAATATACAGGAATACGTAGAGAGGAAGAAAGGAACTTTGAAAAAGGTATTATTGACAAATGTAAGGATGAACCCAAATTGTTTTATAGATTTGTTAATGGCAAATTGAAGCAAAGGGAAGGAATCACCAAACTGAAAGTAGAAGGAGAGGTCTACAAGGATGCAGTAATGCAAGCTGAAGTAATGAACAAATGCTTCCAATCGGTTTTCACTAAGGAAAGGGAGTT
>JAGKTI010042986.1:0-10032 GCA_018397915.1 Birgus latro
CCCATTTTCCTCCACTTTACACACGCACACAATAAAACAATCAGTCAATGCACGTATTACATGTAACAATAGGCACAAAAACGGGAGGGTGATCAGTCTTGTGTCTGCTTGGGCAATACCACGTGCTGCAGATTGAGTGACAAAAGCTTGGCCAAGTAGACAGAGATCAGCTGACCAACCAAAACGTTAAAGATGGCAGAGGCTGCCTGGTCAAGCATTGATTGAAGAAGTTTATTCGATAAAGTTTGTATGCTCAGGTGTCAACAAAACTCACATTTAACACATTAATAAGCATTCTTAAGGATATTAAAGACACATGGGGAGAGCATTACAGCCAGTTGTTCAGTGAGGAGTTTGACTAGGACAGGGAAGGTTTGGTGCCAGCACTTCCAGTGTTTGGCCCTTGGCCTTTGATTGACGCTGCTGCTGTATGCAGGGCAATAGGCAGGATATGGGTAGGGAAGGCAGCAGGTGTGTCTTGGTTGACTGCTGAAATGTTGAAGGCCTCAGTAGATGAAGGAGTGAGGTTAGTCACCGACCTTATAAATACGATTATATATGTGTTGCCCCAGATGATTGGCTGAAGAGTGTAAGTTTAAATGTTTACAAGGGGAAGGTTGATGCCCTGGAAAGAGGAAATTATAGAGGCATAAAGCTTTCTGACCTGATATTGAAGGTAATGGAGAGAGTTCTAGAAGGCATGATTAGAGAAAGAGTGAATATTGATGAGATGCAGTTTGTGTTTATGCCAGGCAAAGGGACCACTGATGACATATTCATTGTTCGAAAGCTTCAAGAAAAATGTGTAGGAAAGAAAAGGGAACTGTACTTTATTTGATTTGGAGAAGGCCTTTGACAGAGTCCGTAGAGAGGTGGTAAGGTGGGCAATGAGAAAGCTTGGGATCGAAGAGTGGCTGGTTAGGGTCATTATGGCCATGTATGTGGGTGCTCACACCCAGGTAAGGGTGAATGGAGATCTGAGTGATGAGTTTTCTGTGAATGTTGGTCTGCATCAGGGGTCAGTCTTGAGCTCCTTGTTGTTTATCATGGTACTTGAAGCCCTCCACATGACTTCAGAAATGGACTCCCATGGGAGATGTTGTATGCTGATGATTTGGTGTTGGTTGCAGAGAATGAAAGGGAGGCAGAGGAAAAATTTAGGATGTGGAAAGAGGGTATGAGGCACAAGGGCTTAAGAGTAAATGCAGGTAAAACAAAAATGATGGTATCTAGGGCAGGTGGGGAGAGTATTGTCGAAGAAGAGGGAGAGTGGCCATGTGCAATTTGTCACAACGGCGTGAGAAGTAATTCCATCTTGTGCTGTGTTTGTGATAAGTGGGTGCATAAGAGATGTAATGGTATTAGAGGTAGACTGCGAGATAATGCTGATTTTATGTATGCAATGTGTCTGGGAGAGCATGTGGATATTGCCAGGCATGAAAGGACTGAACTTGCAGGTGAGTCTCTTGAGTTTCTGAAAGAGTTTATTTATTTGGGAGACATGTTATGTGCTGGTGGTGGGGCAGGAATGATGAGTGCTTGGAAGAAGTTCAGGGAGCTGTTGTCTCTCCTGACACTGAGAGGGCTCTCCCTCAATGCTAAAGGATCTTTGTATGTGGGATGTGTTAGAAGTATGATGCTTTATGGTAGTGAGATTTGGGTAGTAAAGGATGAGGATATTCGCAGGCTCAAAGGTACAGAAATGGCAATGATTAGGTGGATGAGTGATGCATTCCTGAGTGCAAGGCCTGGGAGTGCAGGGTTTACAATAGAAGAGTTGAGAGGCAGGATGGGACTGGAATATATTGGTGTTGTGATGAGGAGAGGTAGATTCAGATGGTTTAGGCATGTGAAGAGGATGGGGGATGATAACTGGTGCAGAAATTGAGAAGTGTTAATGTTGGGGGTAGGGTAGTGAGAGGTAGAACGAAAAAGACCTGGGACGAGGTCATTAGTATGATCTCAGGGTTAAAAGACTGAATAGGGAGGCTGCCAGAGATCAAACAGCATGGAAAGCCCCCATTAGGTGATGCATGCAAGCATGTTGGAGCCTTGAGAAACAAAAAAGAAAACGAGTGCAGTAGGGAAAGTATATAGTAGGATACTTGTTGACGAGTTGGGGAAATAAAAGAGGAATTTGTTGGAGAACAGGAAGGTTTTAGGAAGGAAAGAGGTTGTGTAGATCAGATATTCATCTCTAGGTCTTTAGTGGAAAAGTTTCTAGGGAAAGGAAAGAAGTTATATGCTGCTTTCATTTATCTGGAAAAAGCATATGACAGAGTGGATAGGCATGGATTGTGGAAAGTAATAAGAATATATGGAATAAATGGAAATTTGTTGAATGCTGTGAAGAATATGTATGAGAGTGCTAAGGCTGCAGGGCATGTGAATAGTGAACTGAGTGAATTTTTCTATCTGAATATTGGATTGAAACAGGAATGTGTCATGTCTCTATGGTTGTTCAATCTGTGTATGAATGGGGTTATAAAAGATACAAGGTAGGGTAGTGGATATTGGAGCAGCCCTAATGAGAGAGGGCAGTGAAAACTTCCTGTACTGTTGTTTGCAGATGGTACTGTATTGTTATGTGAATACAAAGGAAAACTGCAAGGCTCGGTGAATGAGTTTGGGGGAGTGTGTAAAAAACAGACTCTGAAGGTAAATATAGGGAAGAGTAAAGTTATGATCTTCGAGAGAAATGAAGTCACTGAAGAGACGCAAGGTAGGGCAGTGGATGTTGGAGTGGCTCTAATGAGAGAGGGCAGTGTTTGGAAACTTCCTGTACTGTTGTTTGCAGATATTACTGTACTGTTAATTGAAGACAAAGGGGAATTGCAAGGCTTGGTGAATGAGTTTGGGAGAATATAAAAAAAAATGGAATCTAAAGATGAATGTAGGGAAGAGCAAAGTTTTGGTGCTCAAGAGAACTGAAGTCACTGAATGTACAGTGAGGCTGGTTGATTAGAGAATGAAAAATGTGAGTGCATTTACATACTTGGGTAGTGTGATGAGTAAGGATGAAAGTTTGGAGGATGAAGTGCTTGCAAGGGTACAACAAGGAAGAAAGGTTGCTGGTTCTTTAAGAGCAGTGATAAGAAATAAGGAAGTGAGCATGAGAGTAAAAGTCACTGCATGATGGTAGTGTGATACCAAGTCTGACTTATGGAAGTAAAGCTTGGACCTTGTTGGAGAGACACAAGAGTGAGAGCAATGGAAATGAGTTATATGAGAGGAGCATGTGGAGTTACTGTACATGGATAGACAGACCATCAAATAAGGAAGTGAAGGAGTGTTGTGGTGTGGGTGTGGATGCGATAGAAAGCATTAGGAGAAATACATTTAGGTGGTTTGGCCATATGGAGAGGTTTGGGAGTGAGAGACTAATGAGGAGAGTGTATGTTTGTGAGGTGGAGGGAAGGAGAGACTGAGGATGAGATGGAGGGATAGAGTGGAGAGGTATATGAAAGAGGGGGGTTTGAACTGGGGAAAGGGCATTGAAATGCCAGGAGAATGGGCAACATGGAAGCGATTTGTTTGTGGCCATCCCATATGAGATTAAGGTGTCTGGCAATATAGAAGATAGATAGGTATATAAATTTGTGAATGCATGGGTGCATGGAGGTTGCAACAGGCCATCCTCACTATTCAGTAGTACATATACAGCCAGTGTTTTGTGTACCATACATCTAGTGTCATCTCTATCTTTAAAATTAACCATTAAGAAAGGAACAGCCATTACAAATTGGCAAAAATAATTTTGTAAACAAGTTGCAACCAGTCCCTTATTACTCCTACAGAATTGTAAATTTCAACCTCTTCTCATGGCTGTCAGGTGGTGATTGTCAGTCAGCAGACTGAGTAGTGCATAACTTTGTTATAGTGTTATTCATATATTTCTTAATGTTGTCATCATTCCCATCACCATTGTTGTCATTATCCTTACAGTTGTCATGATGATGATGATGATGATGACAGTGGCAGTGACAATTTTTTTTTTTTTAATTCTCACCAAAAAATGCAGAGTGAAAACATCTACCCATACTTACCCTGACAGGAACAGATTTTTTTACCCTTTCATTACAATGACATCTTTTATTCTTAATTTCTGACTACCACCAGACTCTTCAGTTTCATAGAAAGTTTTCAAACTGGACAAGATTGATAAATCTCTCATTTACCCCTTCACTGCAAGAGATGTTTCAGAGCTGAAGAAAATCATCTGAAGGTAGCAAGAGTAAGTTAATAAAACACATCACTGGCTTGAAGGGGTAAAGGTAGAAATGACTGGAGGGTATGAAGAATAATATGAAACATATGTGATGTTATTGAAGAGTTTTGGTTGTTGAGAATGAGAGATAACTAGGGCATATGTGAGAGAGGGACAGGGAGAGGGGAAGACCGAGGGTGAGATGGAGAGATATGTGAGTGAGGGTGTTGCGAATAGCAGGGCACACAACTTGTTGGCGGAGGATATGGTGACATAAGGCAGTTTGTTTATGGCCACCCCCTCTGCAGTTAAGGTGTCATAAATAAATAGGTACTGACCGTCCATCCTCCGCCATCTGTCTCCATATCGCAGTAAACAAAGAAAGGTGTTGAAGAGTAGCGAGGCTGGATGGTGTATACACCGGACTGGTTATTTCCACGCCTTTGGACTTCCCAGCAATCCACAGCTTCTGTGGAGGTTGGAGGATTACAGTGTTATAGTACACTATTTTGACAAGATCTGCAACCCCTTTCAGCTCGGTTGATGGCCAGGTGTAGTTAGAGTTGAGAGCAAATTTAATTAGTTCATTCCTTCCACAAAACTAATAGTCATCAAATTTCATGGACCCACAAAATAATATTAAAGTTGTGGAAGTGTCACAGGTCCCTCTGATGAATCTATCGACTGTATCTATCTATTGCCAGATGCCATAATCCCGTAAGGGGTGGCCATTTGACTTTGAGTTATTTGTTTTGCGGGGAGGGGCACTAACCCTCCACCAACCCACTTGTTGACACGTAGGGAGCACGTACGGTTTGGTTATATGGTTACCACCCAGCATGTAAATAATTTCTTGGCTTACAGGAAACCATTTGGCTTGTCACACAATGTAAAGCCACCTGTAAAGGAAAGAAAAGTGATAAGAAGTGACAGGAAAGATGTGAGAAATAGGAAGAAATGAGGGCAGGCACAGAAAATGAATGATAAAGGCTAAGGAAGAAGTAGGCAGCACTACATCAAGTGAGTGGATGATGGTCACCACCACCTACCACTCAAAATGTACCAATACTGTATACAGTAATCCCTCCACTATCCGACGTAACAGAGCCAAAGGTATGTCCTGACATTGGTCTTGTCCGAATATTGGCCCTGAAGCTCCAACACTGGTCATTCATGACCCTAACCTATCTATCTATCTATCTATTGCCAGACGTCTCAATCCCGAACGGGGTGGCCACAAACAAATCGCCTCCATGTCACTCTGTCCCCTGCCATTTCACTACCACTCTCCCAACTCACACCCCCCTCTCCCTAACCTAACCTAACCTAAATCAGAAAACTACCTTCCTACCTCCCTACCAGACATGTATAGCACTTATTTAGGTCCCTTTTCACATAAATAATGCACACAAAGCATGAATTAATTGAATTTTAACCAAAAAATGATGATTTAGAGGTGAGTAAGGCATAGGTGGTCAGAACTTGCCAGCATAGTATAAGTAAGTAAGTGACATGGAAATCATCTTTTCTCACATTTTACTCACTAAATTATTGGATACAAAGCATCAAATACAGTAAATGATGTAAACTGTTACCAAAAAAATGGTTAGGTTAGGTTAGGTTAGGTTAGGTTATGACCGTACATGAAATTCACTAGCATTCACCTTTTTCATAGCTGGTGCACTTAAAAACCATGCATGAAAAAATTAAATTGAAAGCAGGAAATTATGATTAACATTTAGGGTAATTTTTTAACCCATTTACAGCATGCTGAAAACAGGTTAGACATGAAAATCTTTATGATAATCATCTTTCACACAAATCAATGGCATTCACCTTTTTCATAGCTGGTGCACTTAAAAACCATGCATGAAAAAATTAAATTGAAAGCAGGAAATTATGATTAACATTTAGATTAATTTTTTAACCCATTTACAGCATGATGAAAACAGGTTAGACATGAAAATATTTATGGTAATCATCTTGCACACAAATCAAAAGCATTCACCTTTTTCATAGCTGGTGCACTTAAAAACCATGCATGAAAAAATTAAATTGAAAGAAGCAGGAAATTATGATTAACATTTAGGGTAATTTTTTAACCCATTTACAGCATGATGAAAACAGGTTAGACATGAAAATCTTTATGGTAATCATCCTGCACACAAATCAAAGGCGTTCACCTTTTTCATAGCTTGTGCACTTAAAAACCATGCATGAAAAAATTAAATTGAAAGCAGGAAATTATGATTAACATTTAGGGTAATTCTTTAACCCATTTACAGCATGATGAAAACAGGTTAGACATGAAAATCATTATGGAAAGGAAATCATCTTTCACACAGTTTATGCATTAGATTAATGATATGGAAAGAACAAAACAAGGAATTTTGTCGAGGTTAAGGTACTTACCAGAATGTTGCCGCCGTCCTGATGTATAACCCGCTCGACCATCTCAGACTCTGACAGTAAGACCTTGCACCTGACACACCCTAGCACTTCCGGTGCACTTTACACTCTCCAGCACTTCTCACAAGCACTTTCCACAACGTTTTCTTTTGCATACCTTGCATCACATCACTTCACTGCACTGTACATAACAGTAAATTCCCGTGCGATTTAGTGACGAGTCCTGGAGAATTTATTCAATCTCAGCATACTTAGGAGTAAACAGCACCTTCCTCTCCACGTTTTGTCTGGTCTTCGAAATGAAATCAGCCGTGTACTGCTGTAGTTTGTCTCGGGACTTCTTGATATCAAACAAAGTGGAGCGAGGGAGTTTGAATTCACGCTGGATCCGTGATGTCGGCCACCCGGCGTCCATCTTCTCCAATACAACTCCCTCTTCTTCTCCAGAGTCAGAACCACTTTCTTTCTCTACTCAGGTGGCAGGGCCATTATCACACATATGATGAAGAAGGTGAAGAGCAGCATCAAGCCTTCAGGAGGTAGGGTATCACCACAAAACCAATCACTTCAGCTGCCATTTTCAAAGCGTGTTTATGAGCCAGGAGCGGAGCATGAAATGAGATAGACAGACAGGCGCGACGCGTGAAAACACAGCCTATCGGCGCGTGCGGGACATTCAAACTGATGCGGTCCAAAAAAATCAAAAAAATTTCCCGAATTTTTCCGATTTTTTGGGCATTTAGGGGGTCGGACAGCCCACGATGTCCGAATAGTGATGCGTCCGAATACTGGGCGTCCAAATAGTAAAGGGATTACTGTAGTTATCTGGAGTGGGAAATATCATCCTGACACATACCCATATAAAGATAGGTTGAGTTAGGATCCAGAACTGTTAACAGCATCCCCCATGAAATGGTCCACATAATAATTCACATATCATTCAAGGCTTTTGTAGTCCTAGTTCTGTATCACAACTATTACCACTGGCATACTTTTTTTTCTGTGTAGATGTATTTTATGCAATGGGTCGGGCCTTTGGAATGTTTACCCCCCTTTATCTTACCGACTATGAACTACAAATACAAACACCGAAGCAAGCCTGAGGACAGCAAATCACCCAGGGGGTTTAGGGTGGGTTCGTGGAATGTGGGAAGTTTGAGAGGAAGAGCAGGGGAAGTTGTTGAGGCATTCAGTAGGAGGTGGGTGGATGTGGCATGTGTGCAGGAAGTCCGGTACAGGGGTGGATCAGCCAGAAAGATTGTTGGGAAGGATTGCTACTATAAGTTGTTTTGGCAGGGGGGAACTGACGGATATGGGGGTGTGGGTGTGTTGGTTGCAGAGAAATGGGTTGAATATGTCATGAATGTTATGAGAGTAAGTGATAGGATATTAGTAGTGAAAATTTTGATCAGGCAGAAAATGATTTCAGTTATATCGGCATATGCTCCACAGGTGGGATTGGATGACGCAGAGAAGGATAGATTTTGGGATGATTTAATACGTGTAGTAAGTGGTATGGGTGATGATGAGGTAGTGGTTCTGGGAGGGGATTTAAATGGTCATGTGGGTGAAGCAGCTCAAGGTTATGATGGAGTCCATGGAGGATGTGCATATGGTGTGAGGAATGCGGAAGGGGAAAGAATACTCGAGTTTGGGGAGGCTATGGACATGATTGTGTGCAACACACATTTTAGGAAAAGAATCAGCCGGTTGATTACGAACGAGTCCGGGGGAAATAGTAGTCAGATAGATTATTTTCTGGTCAGGAGGGTTGATAGGAGATTAGTGAGGGATGTTAAAGTTATAGGAAGCGAGGAGTGTGTGCAGCAGCACAAACTGTTGATTTGTGACATGGTGCTTAAGGAACGAGTGATGAGAAGGAGGACATATGTACCTAGAAGGAAAATATGGATGCTGGGAAACCAATCAGTAAGGGATGCCTCTTATAGTGAGATGAGGAGAGTGGTGGCTGAACAGGAAGCCGTAGATAGAGGCGTTAATGAACAGTATAGAGCCCTTAAGAACAACCTCTTGAGAGTTACCGATACAATATGCGGTTGGACAAGAGGCCCACCAAGACATAAAGTAACTTGGTGGTGGGATGAGGGTGTAGAAGCTGCAGTTAAGGAGAAAAGAAGGCTTTTCCGGGAATGGAAGAATGGTGGTAACAGGGAGGAGTACTTGGCTGCCAAGCGCAGGGCTAGAAGAGAGGTATACAGGGCAAAGTCTGAGTCACAGAGACTTTTACTTGATAATCTAAATCATGGAGAAAGGAAAAATATGATTTTTAGGGTGGCAAATCAGGTGAAGAGGGATAATCGGGACATTGTAGGTGAGCAGTGTGTGAAGAATGATGATGGAAGGGTAGTGGTGAACAGTGAGGATATTAAAGATGCATGGAGAGAGCATTATAGCCAGTTGTTGAATGAGGAGTTTGATTGGGATAGGGAAGGTTTGGAGCCAGCTGATCCAGTGTTTGGCCCTTGGCCTTTGATTGACGCTGCTACTGTGAGTCAGGCAATAGGCAGGATGCGGGTGGGGAAGGCGGCAGGTGTGTCTGGGTTGACTGCTGAAATGTTGAAGGCCTCAGGAGATACTGGGGTGAGGTTAGTCACTGACCTGATAAATATGATTATATATGAGTGTGTTGTCCCAGATGATTGGCTGAAGAGTGTAATTGTAAATGTGTACAAAGGGAAGGGTGATGCCCTGGAAAGGGGAAATTACAGAGGTATAAAGCTCTTAGATCAGATAATGAAAGTAATGGAGAGAGTTCTAGAAGGTATGATTAGAGAAAGAGTGAATATCAATGAGATGCAGTTTGGGTTTATGCCAGGCAGGGGGACCACTGATGCCATATTCATTGTTCGACAGCTTCAGGAAAAATATATTGGCAAGAAAAGGGAATTGTATTTTGTTTTTGTTGATTTGGAAAAGGCCTTTGACAGAGTCCCTAGAGAGGTGGTGAAGTGGGCAATGAGAAAGCTAGGGTTGGAAGAGTGGCTGGTTAGGGTGGTTATGGCCATGTACGTGGGTGCTCACACTCAGGTAAGGGTGAATGGAGCTTTGAGTGATGAGTTTCCCGTGAATGTTGGTGTGCATCAGGGGTCAGTTTTGAGTCCCTTGTTGTTTATCATGGTGCTTGAAGCCCTCTCACGTGACTTCAGAGAGGGACTCCCATGGGAGATGTTGTATGCTGATGATTTGGTGTTGATTGCTGGAATGAAGGGGAGGCTGAGGAAAGATTTAAGAAGTGGAGAGATGGTATGGGGCACAAGGGCTTAAGGGTAAATGCAGATAAAACAAAAGTGATGATATCTAGGGTTGGTGGCGGTACAATCAGAGGAGAGGGAGAGTGGCCATGTGCAGTTTGCCACAAGGGTGTGGGAAGTAATTCCATCTTGTGCAGTGTTTGT
>JAGKTI010042987.1:0-10031 GCA_018397915.1 Birgus latro
CGAGTTGGAGAGTTGAGAACATTTAGCACAGATGAAATAATTTTTAGTAGAGCGAAGAACAGACTTAGCACGATTCCGGGCAGAAATATAAAAAAGATGTGATTCAGGGGTGGGCTGGCTCCAGTACCTTTTATATGCCCTCTCCTTGTTGCGGACAGCATTAGAAAAAGCGTGATTAAACGAAGGCTTTCTTGCATTAGTCAGAGGATATAAGAAAGGAATGTATGCTTCCATGCCCGAGAGAATAACCTCCGTAATCCGTAAGGCACACTCAGATGGCTCCCGGCCATGGAAGCAATAATCATTCCAAGGAAAATCAAAGAAGTACTGCCTGAGGGCCTCCCAGTCTGCAGCTCCAAAGTGCCACAGACGGCATTTCTTTGGAGGGTCCACAGGCCATACCGGAGCGATAGGACAGGTTAAGGTAATAAGGTTATGATCGGAGGAGCCCAAAGGAGAGAAAAGATTAACAGTGTAAGGAGAGTATTAGTTGTTAGGAAAGGGTCAAGTATGTTGGAACTCTCTCCAAGGCGGTCAGGGATATGAGTGGCCACAGACAAAATGCCTCCAAGTCGCTCGGTCACCCACCATTTGCATACCCTCCCCCCAGCTCACTCCCCCCTCCCTCATATACCTCTCAACTCCATCCCTCCGCCTCATCCTCGATCTTCCCCTCCCTCTCCCTTCCTCCACCCCACCTGCATACACCCTCTTAGTTAGGCTTTCATTCTCCATTCTCTCCACATGTCCAAACCACCTCAGTGTATTTCTCCTAATCTTCTCAACCACATCCGCCCCACAACGTTCCTTCACTTCTTCATTTGTCAACCTGTCCCTCCATGTCACTTCACTTGCTCCTCTCAAGTAACTCATTTCCACTGTTCTCACTCTTGACTTGTTACCTTCTAGTAAGGTCCATGCCTTGCTTCCATACGTCACGGTAGGGATCACAATACTATGATGCAGTGACTTCTTGACTTCCATACTCACCTCCCTATTTTTCATCTCTGCTTTAAGTGAACCAACAACCTTCCTTCCCTGCTGTACCCTTTCAAGTATTTCATCCCCAAAACTTCCCTCCTTACTCATCACACTACCCAAGTACTTGAATGCACTCACATTCTCCATATCCTCACCATTCAGCCTCACTGTGCATTCTGTGACTTCATTCCTCTCAAACTCCATAACTTTACTCTTGTTTACATTGACTTACAAATTCCTCTTCTTACACACTGTCCCAAGCTCATTCACCAAATCTTGCAACTTCCATTCATCTTCACTCAACAATACTGTATCATCAGCAAACAACAACACCAGAATCTTCCACATCTCACCCTCATGCATTAGAGCCACTCCCACATCCAGTGCCCTACCTTGCACCTCCTTTACACCCCATCCATGTAATGTATATATTAAACAGCCATGGAGACATCACACAACCCTGTTTCAGTTCCACATTCAGATCAAAGAACTCACTGAGCTTGCCATCCACTTGCACAGTAGCCCTAGCTCTTTCGTACATACTTTTCACAGCACTCAAGAATTTCCCCTCCGCTCCATATATTCGTAATATCTTCCTCATACCTTCCCTATCTGTTCTGTCATAAGCTTTCTCCAAGTCCTTGAAGGCAGCATACACTTTCTTTCCCTTCTCTAGATACTTCTCCACTAAACATCTTAGAACAAATATCTGATCTACACACCCTTTTCCCTTCCTAATTCCCCCTTGTTCAACTAACTCCTCTGTTATATGCCTAACCCTATCAATAAGTATTCTACCATATATTTTTCCAGTCACACTAAGAAGGCAAATATCCCTATGGTTACCACATACTTCTCTCTCCCGTTTTCCTTTATATAAAGGAACAATCACACCTGATTTTCAGTCCTCTGGAACCCTTCCCTCTTCCCAAGCCAAGCTACACAACTTCCACATCCACTCCACAACAATCTCACCCCCATACTTCAGCATTTCACCACACACTCCATCAATTCCTGGGGCCTTTTCCATCTTGATCTTCTTCATTGCTTCTGCTACTTCTGCCCTACTGATCTCTTCCTCCCTCCTTTCACCCCTTCTTCTCCCAGCCATTCCTGAACCACTTATACTCACACTGCTTTCACTCTTTACATTCAACAAATTCTCAAAATGCTCCTTCCATCTCCTCAATTTCTCTCCCTTCTCCACCAGCAATCCACCATTCCCATCTTTCACTCCCCTACTATATCCCCTTTCACACTGTCTTACATCCTTTACCTCCTTCCAAAAGAATTTCTTACTCTCCCTCCATTTTACACTCAGATTCCTCTCAAACTCCTCATCCATTTTTTCTTACTCTCCTTCACCAATCTCTTCACCTCTCTTCACCAGCTCACATATACCTCTCTCTTCTCTCTCTCATCTTCTCCCCTGCCTCTGCTCGCTAGCCATTCAGTATATGCCTTCTTCTTTTGTTCCACACTCGTTTCACCTCATCATTCCACCATGTTGTTCCTTGCACAGCCCCGCATCTCCTCCTCACTCCTCAAACCACCTCACACGCTGCGCCTATCTCTTCCATGAAAATCTTGCATACATCTTCCACCCCTTCCATCTGCTCTAACTCATACCTTCCCAATCTTTCTTCCACTATGCTCTTATACTCTGCCATTTTATCACTATCTTGTAACTTCTCCACTCTTCTCACAGGAGCTATTTTCTCCTGTTTTCCCCTTGGTCTCTTCACCCACTTTCTTTGCAGCTTTACCTTGGCCATCACTGAGTGATGGTCTGAGATTCCATTCCCCCACCCTCTCCACACTCTTGCACCCAACACTTGTCTTCTCATTTGCTCATCCACACACACGTAATCTATCATTGCCTTTCGTTCTACAAGTTCACCATCCATCCTCCTCATGACTTTCCATGTATACCTGTACTGCATTGTTTATAATGGTTTCAACATGTTTGCATGCATAGGCCATGGTCACCTAGGTCATATTTTTCACAAAGTACACAAAGATTACATCATGGATAGTGAGATATTTATTGTTTAGTGTTGGTATCTTGCATTTGATGGAGTGCAGGGTTATGAAATTTTTCCCGAAGGTTGACTCCTGCCAACATTGGATGTTTTCTGAGGACATTTGTTTTGTACACTTCTGTTCAAGTTCACCGTGCTTTAAAGAATGAGGCATATATTTCTTTTTAATTTGTTGCATGTATGTCCCTACCATTTGTTTTCTTCTTGTGTTCGATATGAAAAATGTTAATCTCTTCTCAATACATTTCGTGCCATTATTCTCTTGTATATTTCTGTTTGGAAAGGTGAGAGTGTGAGAGAATGGGAGTATGGATGGGGTATGTGTGTGGGAGTAGGTGAGAATGAGAAGGCAAAAGAAGGAGTGTGTATTGTTGTGAGTAGAAGGTGGAAGGAGATTATAAGAGAGTATGGATCGGTTGGCCCTAGGATTCTGTTGGTAAGATTGAAAGTTGGATACAAATGTGGGTGATTGTGTGCGTGTATGTGCCAATGCAAGTTTGTGCAAGCAGAGTGAGAGAGGAGTTCTGGACAAATGTTGAAGCATGCATGGAAAAGTTTGAAAGGAATGAGAGAGTGTTTTTGATTGGAGATATGAATGGAAAAGTAGGGAATGTGAAGGTCGATGAACTAGTTGGTGAGTGGGGTGTGCCTGCAGAGATGGATGAGAATGGCAGTGCTTTAGTGGACATTTGTGCTGGGAGGGGGTTGGTGATAGCCATACCCTCTTCAGGCACAAAATGATCCATATGCATACGTGGCGAGTGATGAGAAGAGTGGTTGGTGAACTGAATGAACGGAAGGCAATGATTGATTATCTGTGTGTGGATGAATGGTTGAGGTGTGTAATGGATGCAAGAGTATATAGAGGTTGGGGGAGTGGACACTGACCACCACTTGGTAGTGGTCAGAATAAGTTCAAAGGAAATGGAGAAATTGAAGAATGGAAGTACAGGAGGAAGTAGTACATACAAGGAGGGTGGAAAGATTACAAGAGGATGGAAAAAAGGCAGAATATAAGATGGAAATGGGGGAGCGATTGGATAAATATGGATTGGAGCAGATGGGGGATGTGGAAGGTGTGCAAGATATTCACAGAAGAAATCTGTGCAGCATGTGAGGTGGTGTGTGGGGTGAAGAGAAGACGAAAGGGGGTGCAGGGAACAGCATGGTGGACTGAAGAGATGAGAGAGGCTGTGGCACAAAAGAAGAAAGCATATATTGAGTGGATGAGAAATAGAGGCATGGAAGAAGTTGAGATACAGAAGAGAGAGTTATATGTAGAGAGGAGGTAAAAGATTAGTAAGAAGAGAGTGGATGAGGAATTTGGAAGGAACTTAAGTGTAAAGTGCAGGGAATGTAAGAAAATGTTTTGGAAAGAGGTAAAAAGAGTTAGACAGGGTGCCACAGAAGTTAGCTGGGGAGTGAAAGATAAAAATGGTAGATTATTAGTGGAAAAAGGAGGAAAGTGAGCAGATGGAGAGAACACTTTAAGGAATTGTTAAACATCGAGACTGAAAGTAATCCAAGTATAAGTGGCTGGGGAATGGCAGGGAGAAGGAGGGATGTGAGAAGAGAGGAAGAAATCTGTAGGGTGGAAGTTGTGGAAGCTATGAAGAAAGTTAAAATGGGGAAAGCCCCAGGAATTGATGGAGTGTGTGGTGAAATGCTGAAGCATGGGGGAGAGATAGTAGTAGAATGGATGTGGAAGATGTGCAGATTGGCCTGGGAGGAAGGAAGAGTTCTGGAGGATTGGATGTCAGGTATAATTATTCCCCCGTACAAAGGAAAAGCGGAAAAAAATGTGTGTGGTAATCATAGGAGCATTTGTCTTCTTAGTGTAACAGTGAAAGTATATGGTAGGATACTTATTGTCAGAGTAAGGGAAATAACAGAAGAATTAGAGGGAGGTTTTAGGAAGGGAAGAGGTTATGTAGATCAGATATTCATTCTTAGGTCTTTAGTGGAAGAGTTTCTAGAGAAGGGAAAGAAGTTGTATGTGGCCTTCATGGATTTGGAGAAAGCATGTGACAGGATGGAGAGATAAGGATTGTGGAAAGTATTAAGAATATGTGGGGTAGATTGGAAGTTGTTGAAGGTCGTGAAGAGTATGTACGAGGGTGCTAAGGCTGCAGTGCATGTGGATAGTGAACAAAGTGAATTTTTCTATTTGCAGGTTGGATTGAAACAAGGATGTGTCATGTCTCCATGGTTGTTATGGATGGGGTAATAAATGAGATACTAGGTAGTGCAGTGGATGTTGGAGTGGCCCTAGTGAGAGAGGGCTGTGTTTGGAAACTCTCTGTGCTGTTGTTTGCAGATGTTACTGTGTTTTTAAGTGAAGAAGCTGCAAGGCTTCGTGGATGAGTTTGGGATAGTGTGTAAAAAATGGAATCCAAAGGTGAATGTAGGGAAGAGCAAAGTTATGGTCTTCGAGAGAAGTGAAGTCAGTGAATGTACAGTTAGGTTGGATGAGGAGGATATGGAGAATGTGAGTGTGTTTAAGTACTTGGGTAGTGTGATGAGTAAGGATGGAGGTTTAGAGGATGAAGGTCTCGAAAGTGCACAAGAAGGAAGAAAAGTTGTTGGTTCCTTGAAAGCAGTGATAAGAAACAGGGAAGTGAAGAAGCTACTTCATGAGGGTATTGTGATACCAACTCTAACGTGTGGAAGTGAAGCTTGGACCTTGTTGGAGGGACAGAAGTCAAGAGTGAGAGCAGTGGAAATGAGTTATTTAAGAGGAGCATGTGGAGTCACATGGAGAGACAGATTAACAAATGAGGAATAGTGAAGGAGCGTTGTGGTGTGGATGTGATAGGAAGTGTTAAGAGAAACACATTGAGGTGGTTTGGCCATGTGGTGAGGATGGAGAGTGAGAGACTGATGTGGAGAGTGTTCATGAGTGAGGTGGAGGGGGGGAGAGGGATGGGGAGGCCAAGGATGAGATGGAAGGATGGAGTGGAGAGGTATATGAGAGAGGGGTGTGTGAACTGGGAGCAGGGCAATGAAATGGCAGGGGACAAGGTGACATGGAGGCAATTTGTTTGTGGCCATTCATTACAGGATTAAGGTATCTGGCAATAGATAGATAGAGTTTTCTACAGGATTTGAGCTAAGCTTATGTTGTCCCACCTCCAGTGATATGATTACCCAGTTTTACTTTTAAAACCTGGATATTCTTTGCAAAAACCACATTTTCATCAAAATTATTCCATTTGGTTGTATTTCTGTTTGGAAATTTATATTTTCTTAAATCACCTGAGGAGGTTGGTATCTAATTTAAAACCATGTCCTCTCATTCTCCCCTCATCCCTTATGATATAATCTTTTCAATTAATGTTCTCTGTACCATGCATACACTTATACATCATGATCCTATCTCTTCTTTCTTTTGTCCTGTAATGTATGGTAGTCAATTTCAGCCTATCCTATCTCTCCTCATGCTACAAATCCCTCAAGTTTGGTATCATTTTTGTACACTTGACAAGAGTTCCACCTGGACCACCTAGTCGCGGGATATAGCTAACGTGGCAACAGTGCCTGTGTGTGTGTTCGTGTGTACGTGCCCGAGAATTTTCAAATCAGCAAACTTCAACCTCTGTGCCATATTATATTATTATATGGTCATTGTATTATGCTGTCATATTGGCTAATAAATATTGTGTGATTGGGATAATGAGCTGTGGTGCACTCTGCTATTTATAAAGTCTGAGTTATATAAAATACAGTAGGATCTTGCCAATAACAATTTCGACAGTAACGTTTTCAGCAATAATGGTAAGTTAGAGTAGGTACCCAGTTTCCATAATAGTGTTTGGATTCACTCGATTAACGGTTATTTTGTGAGAAATGCCTGGGCGCATCTTAGATAGCCAGCCCACAGCCTGCCTCAGTGTTCCGTGGATCGTCACTGTGATGAGAAGCGTTTATTTGCTTATTTCCTTGCTCCTCATTCCCTCTCAGAATTCTGTGCACGTAGTTCCAAACTAACCTTAGTTATGCCCAAGCACTTAGCACCCTGAAAGTGCTATGAACACAAGAAAAGCATTTATTCCAATGGAAAATTTAAAGTTGTTGGATGAAATGGCATTCGGTGTGCAAATGATCAGATAGATACAATGAGTCAGGTGTGTTTACAGTGTGGATAGTTTCTTTGTTGGGGGGGAAAAAAAAGTTAATGATGAAGGAGTAGTAAAATTCGTGTTTTTGCCTGTGGTGCGAGTGTGGAAAAGAAAAAAATGCTTTGTGCCCAAATCTTGTTATGAACTGACGGCCTTTAGTAGAGAAAATTCGGCTCTTATGGTATGTGAAGACACTACGTGTTGATGTAAATAGTTAGGTAAGATAATGATGTGAGTTCAGTTCTTTTGAATTACTGTATACTGCCATATGAATGATACTGCTTGGCTGACCTGTTTATTATTCATGATTACTGCATTTGTGTGTATCTGAGAAGTGAGAAGTACGCAAGCAGTCCATGCCGACAGCTTCAGTACTGTATAGTATGCCTAAGCACTTAGTACCCTGAAAGTGCCATGAACACAAGAAAAGCATTTATTCCAAAGGAAAGTTTAAAGTTGTTGGATGAAGTGGTGTATGGTGTGCAAACGATCAGATAGATACATTGAGTCGGGTGTGTTTACGATGTGGATAGTTTCTTTGTTGGGGGGGAAAAAAAAGTTAATGATGAGGGAGTAGTAAAATTTGTGTTTTCGCCCGTGGTGCAACGAGTGTGGGGAAAAAAAAAAAAGGCTTTGTGCCCGAATTTTGTTATGAACTGACGGTCTTTAGTAGAGAAAATTCGGCTCTTATGGTATGTGAAGACACTACGTGTTGACGTACATAGGTAAGTGAGTTCAGTTCTTGTGAATTACTGTATACTGTCATACAAATTATACTGCTAGGCTGACTTGGTTTACTAGTCATGATTACTGCATTTGTGTGTATCTGAGAAGTGAGAAGTACACAATCAGTCCATGCTGACAACTTCAGTACTGTATAGTTTTTTTTTTCCTTTATTGTTGATGACTAATGACTTTCAAAAACAGTTTCATTTTTTTTTCCCTTTGTTGTTTTAATGAGTGCGCCAAAAATGATTCTTCGTGAAATATGCATGATGCTTGGAGGCCATTATTCACGTGTTGATCAGGTCAGTAGTTTTTTCATGATTGATGATGAGGACTTTCAAGAGGCTTTTTGGCAGTCCTTGGTAGTTAAAATATTTATGGGGAGTTTTAGGGAGCAAAACTAGTCAGTTAGGTTAGGTTAAAATGCACTGATGTGTCAGGTCGGCGAGTATCGTATGTAAACACACGTCTTGGGTGTCTTATGGTAGACATATTTATAATAACCTATCTTTAATCATCACATCAAACACCTCATTAACTCCTTTAAGGTGAGTTTAATATTACTCATGATGATTTACTAACTAATCTTATTTCAGCTAAAAAAGTAGAGATAGGAAGGCTTCAAATGGGACAAATAGGTAAAAGTCCTGGGGTGGCAGCACCAATAAACCCTTTAAACATGTATTTTAATGGCACGCAAATTACATTTTCACTAATAGTGGCATTTTTCTGGCACCAATTAGACGTTATTAGCGAGATCCTATTGTAAATCTTTTCTTATCTTGTAGCGTAAACCACGATACAGGTTGAGCTGTGGTTCAGAAACAGTAAGCAAGTTCACCCACAAATGGCGCGATGTAGGGGGGGAGAGTAAAGTATGGGAGTGAGCGCGAGCTTGGAAGGTGAAGGGGGATGAAGTGGGGTCACGTCGTTTACTCCAACAGTTATACATTCATTGCCATTCGTTTTGTTTCGTTTCGTTTTTGAAGGCTCCAACATGCTTGCATGTGTCGGCCTTGGTCACCTAATGGCGGCTTTCCACGCTGCTCGATCTCTGGCAGCCTCCCTATTCAGTCCCTTAACCCTTAAGTCACATTTAATGACCTCGTCCCATGTCTTTCTCGGTCTACCCCTCCCAACCCCTCCCCCAATATTAACACTTCTCACCCTCTGCACCCAATTATCATCCCCCATCCTCTCCACATGTCCAAACTACCTCAGCCTACCTCTCCTCATCACAACACCAATACACTCCAGTCCCATCCTACCTCTCAACTCTTCTATCGTAAACCCAGCCCCCCCCAGGCCTTGCACGCAGGGACGCACTGCACATCCACCTAATCATTGTCATTTCTGTACGTTTAAACCTGCGAATATCTTCTTCCTTTACTGCCCAGGTCTCACTACCATACAGCATCACACTCCTAACACATGCTGCATACAAAGACCCCTTAGCACGTAAGGAGAGTCCTCTCAATGTCAGGAGAGGCAACAGCTCCCTGAACTTCTTCCAACCACTTCTCACTCTAGCAACCGAGCTAACTTCAGCCCCACCTCTGGCACATAACATGTCTCCCAGATAACAGAACTCCTCCACACACTCAAGAGACTCACCTGCAAATTCAACCCTCTCACGCCTAACAATCTCCACCTGCTCTCCCCGACACACTGCACACATGAAATCAGCATTATCTCGCAGTCTACCTCTAATACCACTACATCTCTTGTGCACCCATCTTTCACAAACACTGCACAAGATGGAATTACTTCCCATACCCATGTGGCAAACTGAACATGGCCACTCTCCCTCTCCTCTGATTGTACCGCCACCAACCCTAGATATCATCACTTTTGTTTTATCTGCATTTACCCTTAAGCCCTTGTACCCCATGCCATCTCTCCACTTCTTAAATCTTTCCTCAGCCTCCCCTTCATTCTCAGCAATCAACACCAAATCATCAGCATACAACATCTCCCATGGGAGTCCATCTCTGAAGTCACGTGAGAGGGCTTCGAGCACCATGATAAACAACAAGGGACTCAAAACTGACCCCTGATGCACACCAACATTCACGGGAAACTCATCACTCAAAACTCCATTCACTCTTACCTGGGTGCGAGCACCCACGTACATGGCCATAACCACCCTAACCAGCCACTCTTC
>JAGKTI010042988.1:0-10031 GCA_018397915.1 Birgus latro
AATGATGATATGTTGGCCTCTATAATTAACACATACTCCCACAGTGTCGATAAAGGCTGGCAGAAGAGTTAACGACCCTCCTAAACCACCACACTTTGTAATTTAGATTATCTGATGTCACTCTTAAAGGGATGTGTTGCTTGATAAAAAGGAATGGTGGGAGCAGGAATTAAGTAAGGTAGCCGCCAGTTAAGGAATGGAAGACATACTGCAGTTGTGGATGCGCTGGATATTTTGTGGATTCAGGAAGTCATGCCGCACCCACAGAGCTGCGAAGAGGCTGCGAGAAACTGGCAATCTCAGAATCTCAGTTGAAAAGTTAAAGAGAAGAAGCAGCAAGCGGCAGAATGAACTGAACCTCCTGTCCTGCAACAAGGAATGTCCAGCCATCTCCTAAAGCCTCTCTGTCACCTCCTGGTTCAATCATTAGTCAGTTCTCCCACTAACAACAGTCCTCCTGCAAGAGATGCTTCAGGAAAGAGGCTCTCCAAATTCACCATCGATCTTTCTTAGACTCTAAATGAAGTGCTGCAGGAGAGGCACAAGCGAAACCCATCCTTACAGTCCATCCCACACGCCCTAAAAAAATAAACCCCCAGAAGTCACAGTATCATAGCACTTCCTTCGCTCTAAAAACGAAGACAAGGAAGGTGGGTGGGCCAGAATGAGAGATTAAATTTTTTCTGTCACTTTGCCTGTTCGTTCGCGCTCTAAAGGCCAGAGTTAAGGAGTGACTCTGACAACTGAAGCGTCACTTGAATCCTCTCCAATTAACGGTGTGCCCTCGTTATAGTGCTTGACATGTTCAGGTCAACAGCAAGGTCACACTGCTCCTACAGCCCCCCAAAATGTCAGGGTCATACGGGAAACTTCTTTATTTAAATGAGAATAAACAATAAATTTAATGTCATTGCAAAAGGCGTTAAAATACGATAATATGTTACCCTCAATGCAATTTTCATACAACCTGCTGGAAACTGACAGATTTCAATAAAACTTTAAATATGCAGCTATGTTCCTGTCTCATTAGGTGGTGTGGATAGGTGACAAAAACTGCAGATTACGTTACTTTAATACCTTCTGTTCAAAGGATCACACAGACTAACAGAGCTGATACAAAGCCTGAGAATTCGCCACACACACACTAAAGATCATACGGGGCTTTATCTCCAAGAACACACCGCCATTTATTACGTTGGGTGGTAACCATATAAATGATTTCCGGCGATATGAGGGGTTAGGACGAGCCAGGTAGATGCAGAAGGCTTGCATCCGAGGGGTGGTTGGTGTTTATTGCTCACATAATGCCACTCAGGGACGTGCAAAGTTCGACGCCTTAGATTTCGGGATTGTGTAGCCTAACTCAGGTCCTCTACGCTCCTGATGAGGCCAAAAATAAAAAAGAAAGAAAAAAAATTGGATGATATATTTGCTGTCAATCTATCAATCTTTCTGTCTGTCTAAATCTATCTGTCTATACGTTGTGTGTGTGTGTGGGGGGGGAGGGGGGTATGGCAGTATCGTTTATAAAGGCTCCGACATGCTTACATACGTCGCTCTTGGTCACCTAATGGCGGTTCTTCACTCTGCTCGATC
Source organism: Birgus latro (assembly GCA_018397915.1). Lineage (NCBI taxonomy): Eukaryota > Metazoa > Arthropoda > Malacostraca > Decapoda > Coenobitidae > Birgus > Birgus latro. Next base: position 1,597 of record JAGKTI010042988.1, read on the forward strand.
TCTGGCAACCTCCCTATTCAGTCCCTCTGCCCTGATTCACACTCTATGACCTCGTCCCTGGTCCTTTTTTTGGCCTGCCTCTCGTAGCCCTTCCCCCGAGGTTCACACTTCTCACCTTCCACGCCTAATTGTCATCCTCCATCCACAACAAGCCCGAACTCTCTCATTCTACCTCTCCCTCCTCACAGCATCAATACATTCAAGTCCCACCTTTCTTCTCAGCTTCTCAATCGTAATCCTAGACCCCCTTCACCACTCCCCAGGCCCCGCATTCACACCCTATCTAATCATTGTCATTTCTGTACGTTAAAGCCTGCTGATATCCTCCTCCTTTACTGCCCAGTCTCACCACCATACAGCATGACACTCCTAACACATGCCGCATACAAAGATCCCTCGGCAGTGTCAGAAGAGGCAAAAGCTCCCAGAACTTCCTCCAACCACCCCGTACCCAGAGCTAGTTCCAAAAATGACCCGATATATTGCTGCCTGTGGCTTCTAATTAACCTCGATGCTTGATACAATAGGACAGGTGGTTTTGCGCTTAGGTGGTGGACAGGTAGGCCAGTTTTTTCAGACAGTAAAGCATCGTCAGGATCATTTGTTAGACCATAACTAGCTTTGAGTATCCGTCGATCTTTTCACCTGGGAGGAATATACACAACTACTGCTGTTTTTCATTGTAACCTTAGTCTACAGTATGTAATGGGAAGAAAGGCATGTATACTGGTCCTGGGTGGGTTTGCTTTAGACTTGGGTTCTTATTCTCGTCTGTTAAAGGATGCTCCCTAACACCTCTTCCTTAGTGATTTATTCTTGGATACGGCTGGTTAATATCGCTGTGTTGTACACTATTTATGCAGAGTGTGGGGATCTTAGAATGATTTCGGTGACACAGAAGAGGACGGCAAGGTGTAATAAGCAAAATAAGTCGCATGGGAAGAGGTGTAGGGGAGCTTCTTTAACCCACGAGAATACGGGCCATGATTTCGATAATAAGGGTACTGTAGAGGGTGAAATACGAGTAATAAACAAGTGAGGAAAGTAAAGCAGAGTAAAGCCAGATAAACCAATCCTTTCTGTCTCCTCTGAGGGCCAATGATACCTTTGCCTGGACAGATCTAGCATAAAGGGAGCAGGTCATCGCTATAATCAATATTTCCCTTTGCCAACACAAGTTCCTCCCTACAGAATTCCCAGAAGAGTTTCCCTTTGGGGGCACACAGAATGGGCCACATGAGACGTTCGGTGCGTTTGATAATTAGGTGCATATTTCCCCAGTACGTACTCCTGCTTTATAATAATCTTTGCCTTAACGATGTCAATGCTTTTGCCTTTATCAGTAATTGTACATTCTGGTCAATATTCATTTTTTTTTTTTTTTTGAAGGCGAATTACATATATGTGTTTTTCTGTCAAGCGTCTGTAGAAGTGCATCTATGTGTGTGTGTGTGTGTGTGTATATATCCATGTACGTAAGTCAGAGCAGCATTTGTACTTTCTCTATAAAGGGCCGTTGCATTTAATACACAGGACAGATTTAATATTTGTTCCAGAATTGAATTTGCAACCTGGCGCTGCTGGTACAAGGGGTTAATATTCAGGATTTGTGCTTGTGTTGCAGAGTACCATATTAGTTTAGCGTTTTGGCCCCAAGCGTGGTGGTGGTGGTGGTAGTGGCAGGAGCGTTAACAGTGTGTGAGGCAGTGGGGGTGGTGGAGACGGTGGCAATGGTATGGTACTGTATGGTAGTGACATTGGTTGGGCAGTGGTGTGGTCAGTAGTAGTGGTGGCAGCAGTGGCATTGATAACAACAGCAGGAGTGACAGCAGCAGAAGTGGTAACGAAAATGATAGTGAAGTTGCAGTGTTGATGGCTGTGTTAGGGATGCTGCAAGTGATCGTGATTGTTGTGGTTATGGCGGCATCGGTAGGAACAGTGGTAGCAGCGTTGATGATGGTAGTCCAGTGGCAGTGATGGTGGCAGTGGCGATGGCAGTAAGGGTAAGGGGCAGTGGCAGCAGGGAAGGAGGAGGCGGCGGAGTGTCAGTAATCGAAGAGGTGGGAGGCGGTGTGAGCATCTCTTGGGCTCACTTACCGGTCCAATAAACTGAACTGCTCGCAATCAATGTCAGTGGCGGACACGCTGGGTTTGTGGCTCAGACTAAGGCTTGGGTGCTGCTGCTAATGCTGTTAATGTTGCCGGTGTGGTTATGCCGTCAAATTTTACTAGTCCCTCCTCAGTAACGATGGCCTGGGTGTTGGGTAATGTGTGTTTGACGGCGAAGTGACCGCCTTGAGAGCCTGCGAGTCGGTGAGCTTGTATGAAACTTACCACAGCTTTGCTCCACCCTTAAAGTCGTAGTCGCAAGATTTTTACCGACAGATATAAAGGATGTGAAGCAGATTTGTCTATACAACTGCCCCACCAGCCACCAGCATTCCTGTTTATGTAGAAACCTTAGATAAGCGTATGAGTTCACTGTACGTTATTATGCAGATTCCTACCCACCTTGACACGTAAATTACAAGCCTAATGATTGAAATAAACTCAGGTATTTTCATTCTTAGGACACCCGATCGCTAGAAGAGAGTTTACATATCATCTAGACACCTGCCTTGGGGGAATAAATGTGGCATTGGATTTGAAAGAGCCACAAGATTATGTACATCACACCGATATTTCATTGCTAAGCCACTCACTCCGTTCCCATCATCATAAACTCCGACACTATGTGTAGATCAGTCAATTAGTCAGTAGGTGTAGATCAGTCAATTAGTCAGTAGGTGTAGATCAGTCAATTAGTCAGTAGGTGTAGATCAGTCAATTAGTCAGTAGATGTAGATCAGTCAATTAGTCAGTAGGTGTAGATCAGTCAACTAGTCAGTGAATCATTAACCTCCCTCCTCTCCTTTCAACACTCATTTATCGACAGACTGAATGACTGGTAATCCTCTCTCTTCTCTCCATTATCAGCGTTACTTCCACTAAAGAGTTCCGGTTTTTTCGTATAACTGAAACGATTTACTAGCAGTATAAGGCAACAGTTCCCCAGATCACTGAGTTTCTACCTTTTGCAGCGAGACAGCTCATACAGAAAGCCTGTGAAAAGGACTACGGTATTTACTTCATTCACGGATCTAGAAAATGCTTACGACAAGGCAAACAGAGAGGGATTAGAAAAGATTTGCGTATGATGAAGGTGGGAAACTGGTGAATGGTTTTAAGTTTTATATAAGATGGTAGTGAACTTGCGTACGGGTTGGCGGGCATCTGAGTGAGTGGTTGAAGATGGGTGTTGGCGTGGGACAAGACTGTACGCTGTCTTCTTGGGTACCTAACACACTGATGGCATGGCGGCTCAGTGGTAGAGCGCCTGCCTCGAGACCGAAGAGTCGTGAGTTCGCCACGCGCCCGGGTAAGCTGCCTTGCCGGGAGAGGTAGCGCTCTCCTGTCACCTGGCTGGTTGAAGCAGCCGTGGCTCAGTGGGTTAGGGCGCTCTGACAGAAGGGTGGGAGGTTTGAGTCCACCCAAAGGTCACTGGTACACATCAGGAAGGGCAACCGGTCATAAAGTGCTACCCAGGGGCAACGACTTAGCCCTTATGGAAAAAATAGGGGAGACGGCGTAAAAAAACAAAAATAAAAAATAAAAAACTAAAATAATAATAATAATAATAATAATAATAATAATAATACTGTGAAACTCTTATACGACCATAGGCTAGTGTGGGTGCATACATATTCACAAGAACATAATATTCATCTAAATACATAAAGGGTGATATCTGACAGTTTTATGAAATACAACATACAGTCTGCAACTTAAGCCAGGGTATAATGTATCGAATCTATCATTTACTGTCCCCTCGGGAGCGAAAGTGCATGGGACCTGGCAAATCGAGTGACCAGTTCCCCATCCCTGAGCGGCATTATGTGAGCAATATATCAAAATCCCCCTCTGATGTAATCCAGAATGGGCTAAATCCTGGTGGAGCGCCATAACCCACCGGACCACCAGACATCCATTTGATGATATGGTTACCACCCAGCGTAATGGTTTGATGGGGCACAAGCAACCATGTGGCCTGTCAGGAATGCAGAGTGACTTGAAGATCAGTCTACATAAAGTGTGTGGTGTTGAAAAGCAGACAGTTTATATATACTGTTGAGGGAAGCATTGTGAAATTCTGCTGTCTACACACACACGCAGACACACAAACAAACACACACACACACACACACACACACACACAAGTAAAATCATTTCCCTGTTCTTAATTAAATTGCAAATGTATTCAGACGGTGGCTATTCTTTACGTGAGGGACGCGAATGTAAGCAAATGTTACCTTTAAGCTCTTGTTACTCCACTCAAAAACTCCCAGGCTAGCAAATATTCTCCTCTCTCTCTCTCTCTCTCTCTCTCTCTCTCTCTCTCTCTCTCAAAACAGTACCAGCACAATATATCACGGAGCTGGATTCCCTGGAGCGATATGGAGTCAGGTAACGTATACAGGGGTGGGAAGGTGAGGCAGGTGTGTGGTAGAGTGGACAGGTGAGGATGAACACTCAGCTTGCATTCTCCCTCATTCTTTATCTCCTACTTCACTCTATCCTTAGCCATGAAAGAGGGTTAGGATGATGATGATGATGATGACTGCGAACTTGGTGGGCGATGCAAAACTTCCAAGGTTACTGCTCCTGTCAAAGGCTCGAGCGACCTTCTCTGCGGTTCACATACATACAAACGCACGTATATACATCTATACATATTAATTCATACATTATATAAGAGGCAGATAGATACAGATACAGATAAATCCATACGTATTCCCATATACAAATTCGGAAATTCTGTTCGTTCTATAGTTGTTGTTGACGGCCTTTTTCGCGTTATGTACAGACGCAAAAACAAGTAAGGGGTGTCCACAAACAAATCGCCTCCATGTCGTCCTGTCCCCCGCCGTTTCATTGCCCTGCTCCCAGCTCACACACACCTCCCTCTCTCTCATATACCTCTCCACTCCATCCCTCCATCTCATCCTAGGCCTCCCCCCTTCCTCTCCCCCCTCCACCTCACTCATATACACTCTCCTCGTCAGTCTCTCACTCTCCATACCTTTAATTTAACACGAAATCTCTTTGCTACCCACACCATCTTATGCGATATGGGGCAGAGAAATAAATACGTTCCAGTCATGAATTCTAGTTGTATAATTTTCACAAATAATTACATTGGCATAACTGAAGCCACACGATCAAATGGGCAAGGCATTGTTAGGGGGTACATTTACGTCCGCTGATGCCGCCACTTATCATAACATAGTCATTATAAGCTCGGAGAAGGAGGGAAGATTAATGGTGTGTGTGTGTGTGTGAGAGAGAGAGAGAGAGAGAGAGAGAGAGAGAGAGAGAGTTTCAGAACCCACACGAAAACATTTATTACATGAATAATCACATTTCCTTATATTAAATCGCGCACTGAAAACAGAACAAGCTGAACAATACGGTTTTCATCAGTTCAAATTAAATAACATCTCTAAAACCACAGAAACCACCAGAAACCAAAACCTCCTACTGTTATTCTTAGTGACTATGGTAACTAGTGCCTGTTTCCGGAAAGGTAATTACTTCAAGACATACGACGTCTATACTGATTACACCTTATTGCTCTCACAGGCCCCTTATCTCCTCTCCCCCCCCACCACACACACACACACACTCACACTCACCAATCAAGCCTCACCAACACCTGCACCACACACACCTTCTATTCTCATCAGCCACTTCATACAGGTGAGTCTCAGGTAGCTTTCTATTTGATGAGCCATTTTAAGACTTTCCTTTCGTCCTGCTTGGCTGGGTTGTGACTTTATTTTTTATTTAGGGTGGACAGATTCCTAGCAATGACTTAAAAAGGTTAAATACAAATCCCTCTGATGTGTAAAGGTGCAACTCTACACCCACCTGAATGTTGCTTTTACCTGTAAACTGACTGTGCTCCCCAAGAACACTGAATATTGCGTCCAGAAAAGAAATAATAAAAGGAAGGACCACTCTATGCCTCGTAATCATGTCGAGTAAGGGAGCTTCCTAACGCCTTTATCTGAGCGATTTATTCTATCAGTTACACCATACTGTCCTCTTCTGTGCTGCATAAATCTCTCCAATATCGCCATAGTCTGCATGGATAATGTACATTTAATCTACTGTTACAGCTCAGCATTGAGGATGATGGGAAGGCAATTTTAGGCCAAGGTAAAGGTGAACAGCAAGCCTCCCAGACTGACGAGAATGCAGAAAGAAAATCACAGTGCCCAAGCCTACGAGAAATCGGTCCTGCATTTCAACAGCCGCAACTATTAACACACACACACACACACACACACACACACACACACACACACACACAGCACGGCGGTCTTATCATTCCATCTCATCACGCAAATTCGGAATCGCCAATTACGAGCGGGTAGTTTTGGGGGACGCGACTCTGGGATTGGACTTGGCCGCAGTTAAGACTTAAGAGGGAGGGGGAGGCTGGGGTGGGGGATGTGGGGTGATGATGATGATGATGTTGATGAAGGCAGCGTGAAGGAGAATGCCATCATCATTATCACCTATCATCAACATCATCGTCATCATTATCATTTATCATTAACGTGGCTTCACATCCACCTATGCGACAGGGCCAGTACTAGAGCGTATAATTCCATGGGCTAAATAGGGTGTGCTGCGTACATAATGCTACTCAGGGACGAGCGACCGGTCATTCTTCCAGGTGATCTGATTTACCTTTATTAATAGGGCTGTAATTATCATCTTTATTAACAGGGTTGTAATTATCACATTTATTAAAAGGGCTGTAATTAATAGTTAAAAATTCTCCCATCCGAATGTGAAAAAAATAGATGTCATTGGACTGAAGGGGTTAAGTGAACTGAATAGCCTAGCCTCGGGTCCCTACGCTTCATGTTTATTAGATCTGAATTCTCATGGGTTAAGGATGCACCGTATCCCCTTTTCCTAAGCGATTTATTTTGCTTATTACACCTTGCCATCCTCTTCTGTGTTAAGTAAGTCATTTTAATATCACCAAACTCTGGATAAATAGTGTACAAAATAATATTAGCTAGCCGTATCCAAAAATAAATCGCTAAGGAGGAGGTGTTAGGGAGCTTCCGTAACGCCGAGAATAAGAGAGTTGGATAGGCAGGTGAGGAAGAGGTGGGGAAGACTGAAAGTTGAGGGTAAGATGGTGTAGTACTGAAGCAAAGTCGTGTTTCTGGAGGAGCGATCGTCGATGAGTAGGGACTCATGCCTAAAAAAAAGTCTTATCCATCCTTTACCTGTGCCTTTACTGGGAAATATTAGTCAAAAAAATAAAAAATAAAGCGCATATTTCAGATCATATACTCCCTGGCATATATTAATTTAAAGTTATGGCCAAGAGGTGTAATTAAAGTGAGTAATGAGCTGGGTAATTATTTTCTCTCTCCAAGAACCAAGGGCAGTGAATTAATAAGCCACTTCTTGTGCATAATATTTTTCACTTTTCACCAGCACCTCTTCAGGGTTATTAGAGAGAGAGAGAGAGAGAGAGAGAGAGATAGAGAGAGAGAGAGAGAGAGAGAGAGAGAGAGAGAGAGAGAGAGAGACTTCCTGGCACGCTGGGTCTAAACATGTTCGAGCAGTCCCGCGAAATTTAAGTGGTGTTACTGAAATTACGAAAGATAAAGTTGATAAGAAACAGCAGGAAACAGCAACACAGCACCATACAGCAACACTAGAGCACATACCAAGACACAGCACCACACAAAAAGACACAGCACTACACAACGATACAGCTACACAACACCCAGCAACACAGATATAAAAAAAACAGCAGCACATAGCAAGATACCACAACCAACGACGCCTTCAAAGTCACTGGAGGTCGTAGACAGGGGGAAAAGGCGAGGATCAGAGGCATAACAGAGGGTGATAGAATCTGGAATAGGGCATTAGCAAGGAAGAGAGACGGGGGTTGGACCAGAATCCTCTATCCCATAGCAGATCCCGTGCCCATATGGGGGAATGGCGGGGAAATGAGACTTGGACTGGTGATTGCGTGTGTGTGCGTGCGTGTGTGTGTGTGTGTGCCAGTTATAATTTAAAGATTTGCAGATACCAAATTCCCTAAAACGGTAACAGTCAAGTCCACCGCATCTTTAGAACGAAAAACAAAATATATTTACCATTCCATTTGCCGTATGAAAAAAAGTATATTGCAAGACCCGCTAGAGTTAATATTTATCCAACTGCATACTCATATAAATAAACTGGGAAAAAAACGCCATTTTGCAGGATGTATTGCCCAGTAGTGCGAAAAATACCGAAATGAAATGAAAAAATGTTTTAAAATTCCAACTCATGCCAATTATTTACGGGAACGT
>JAGKTI010042989.1:0-10031 GCA_018397915.1 Birgus latro
ACAGACAGACAGACAGACAGACAGACAGACAGACAGACAGACAGACAGACATTAAAGCAGACAGAGATCTTTGGAGGAAATGAAGAGAGGAAGAGGAAAATGAAAGTGAAGAGGACGGAGAAGAATAGGAGAAAGAAGGGAACAGGAGGAGGATTTGTATGACGAAAGTAGATAGGAGGAGGATTTGTATGAAGAAAAGAATAATGATGATGAAGTGAAGGGATGGTGAATGAAAAGAAGAGGGAAAAGGAGGAAGAGGTGGAGCAGTAAGAGTACAGGGAAGAGAAAGAGAACGACGATGAAAGGCATAGTACAGTAAGAAAAAGTCGAGAAGGGTTGATAAACTCTTGATAATAAATGTGTTATGGGCAAGTACGATGCAGGTATAGAGTTCCTTGAGACAAAGCGGTTCCATATAGGGTGGCTCAATGAGTGTGACTATGATAATGGCCGGATTATCACTGACACTGCAGGCGTTCTAGCACCTCTCCCTTTCCGATTTATTTTAGGTAAACGAATATCTGCAGCACCAGGGATCGAACATGCAAACCGAGTAGTTCCTGTTCCACCACTCTAGCCACTCTACCACCACTTGTGTGACGGTAAAGTCAGAGTGTGTCTACGGTGATGATGCAAAATATTAGCAAAGTGGTGGAAGGAAGATACTGTGGGGAAAAGAGGTAGATCAGCATTACAAACATATTGCTGAGAAGATCTGAGTGGCTGTTGTAGCAGAATATGAGTAAACAGGAAAAAGGAATTTTGGAAATAAGGCCATGGAAACAAAAACATATGGGGAAGGACTGAAAGATGCTTTAGGAGAAAAAAGTCAACGAGAAAAACGAGACTTGGTAACAGTTACTGTGTACAGGACAAGATGAATGAAGAGTAAGGAAGGGCGAGCAAATCAGAAAAATGTTTTATTAGTACTGGCAGATGGGGGTGCCCACCATCCACTTAGCTGATGTAGTACTAAATACTCGTAGTGGTGACTCTACAAGTAACAAGCCAGATGCTCTCCCGTACTCAGGAAAACATTTACTCAATTGGACGGCAGCCATACAATCAACAAATTGAAACCTGAAATGTGCCCATCATGATTCATTTCTTAGGAATGACTGGGATTTATTGCTCACATAATGCCTCTCAGGGAGTAGTGACTAGTCATCCTTGCCTTAAATGTCCAAATTAGACCAGGCCCTTACACTCTTACTGGGGCAGTACAGGACTGGATGATGGGTGGATGGTTGGATGACTACCATAACGAGAACGAATTAAAAGGACGGATATGAGCAGAAGTGGCAGCACTGCAAGGCAGGACCGGATTACCAGGTATAGGCAAAATGGGAAACTGCCAACCAGGCTACGGCCTGTCACAAGCCATCCAGACTTCCAGAGCAGAATAAATATACGCTCTGGGAGTCCAAATAAGGGCCATCACCCATTAGGCAATCAAAAAAAGGCCTTTTTTTTTTTTTTTTTTAAGTGTCCGACTCTGGGCAAAGGCTTCATGGCCTGTTCTTGGGGGCAGTGGCCTATCCCAGGGTCCAGTAGTCCTCCTACACCTCCACATGTCACCACTTCGGAGCTAACACCCACCATCCATACTGAATACATGCTAGGGCTGTCTCATACAGGACTTGTGTATTGGTATTAGCGGGGGTATTTTTACGAAATGTTGGCGGGTCTTCTGGTAGATCAGGAAAGTCTGCTTTTTTTAAAAATGAAATTCAAATCCTTAAACTGTTCCCTGCCCCAGCCTGGATTCGAACCTGGGTCCAGTGGGACTGCAGACCGCCTCTCTACCGATTATAGGTCATGCCAAAAGTTCACCGGAAATTATCGAAAAAAAAAAAAAAAAAGAGAGATCCATATGCTGTAGGCCAACATTCTGCGTTGCCTACCAGGCCACAGCAGGGTTAATCCGGCCCTGCTGCAAGGGAACGGAGAGAACGAAGAATAATGAAGAAAGGACAAGAAAGAGAAAGTAACACACTCAAGACAAGGGGTGTAAAAGGACCGTGTGAATTTATCAAGGGAAGTTGGAATGGGTGGATCTCCCCGGTAGGGAGTGGTGGTGGTGGTGGGGTTGGCTTGGGAGATTTTGTAATGCTTCTTTCTTAGTTATTTTTTTTTTTTTTGCATGTCACACCATTACAAATTATCCTCTTGTATATTACTAATGCAAACAATGCCGGTATTAAACAAAAATGCTGTTATTGTGTAATATGCAAAATAAATCGGTAAGGAAGACAATCTGCGACGTCTACCGTGCCAACGAAAGTACCGTACGTCACAGAAACCCAAACCCAGGAGCAAATTTAATTTGAGTGTATAACTTAACTACGCTATTAAGAAGATGGAACACGAAGGGGGGGGGAGCTGGGTGACTGTACAATCATGTTAGAAGAGGGAAGGGGGGACGGAGCGGAGAGCAAGGGGAAAAAGGCATTGCGATTGTAAAACACTTGATGACAGTTTAATCATTAGTTTTACCTTTCCCTTCCACCTTCTATTAGAACTTTTTTTTCTTTGTTCGAGAGTAATTTATATTTTAGCATCTCGGTATGCGGAATATTAGGCTAGACAGAGAAAAATGGTGCTTAAAATTGCTTTGTGTAGATCATTGCATACGACCTCTGAAAGACAGAGTGAATGAGGTTGCAGCTCCTATTATTGGCCACCACCCGGTTGGAGAAGGTGATAACAAATATTTATATGTGACAGTCACCTGATGTTTTATAGAATGAAATCATATGCAGTTGGAGAGTAAACCTTAACTTGACCGCCTCCTCCTGCCTCACATCCAGGCTCTGTGCTTCCCTTTATGATTCCAAAACTATCATTTCCCTGCATCATATCTTTGACACTCAACATTTACTCACGGTATCCCCCTAACACTCAACAGACACGAGTGCATGTCTCTCCCGAAGCACCAAATATGTAGTTTCATGCCCAGCTAATCCACTACGCTTTCTATGTGATTAGCTCAGAAACTAATAAATATAATTTCAGCTTATACTTTATATTTTGCTTGCAGAAATATAACTTTCATCTTTCACCAATTATTTTTTTTTTTCTGAAGTTGACGCAGCAAGAAAGGTAGAAAATTGAAATCGTGATGTCTCTGAGATGAAAAAAACACGCACTGTAAACCATTTTACCCACGTAATAATGAAGTGAAGTAGGATCCAGAAAGAATGGAAAATAGAGCATGAAACCGGCAAAACAGTCAACAGTCTCCTGGCTTTGCTTTGTACACAGAATATAAAACGATAACAACCAGTGTCTGTTCGCATGCCTGTTTATATCCATTACCCCAGTGTGGCCATACCGCATCAACAAATTTCAATTGTTCTTGGATCAATAACAATATTCCTCTCTGCTGCTGCTGCTGATGATGATGATGATGATGTAACGCGATATGATCACATGGATTACAGTTACTTATATAAATACGTACATACGAATACGAATGTTTTGTTATACTTCAGTCAGCGTTTGTGAACCGTCTCTTATTTTCACAAGACTTTTTTTTTTTTTTTACCTCAGCCTCTGTTTTACGTGTCATCCGACCGTTGTCTGCCACATCACACTTTTAATACAGCCTTACCGGGAGGCAAAAAATATGGAACGTGCTGACCCATTAATGAGGCAAAATTGTGGAGTTTACCTGGACTGGTTGAGGGGTGATGGGGTTGGATGGGGGATAGTGGGATGGTACCATGGAGGGAGGGGGGAGTTGGAGGCAGGATGTAGGGGAGGGGGGGAGGAGGGAGAACCTTACAAAAAGAGAGGTCAATCGGGGGAGAGGAACGGTAGGAAGACGTGTGCCTGTGATCAAAAAAGGGGAGAAACAGAGAGGGTGAAAGGGAGTACAAAAGGAAAGATATTGAGAGAGACCAAGGGAGAGGAAACGAGGAAGGGAAAGGCTGACGAGGAAGGTAGAACTAAGCAACAGACGGAGTAGATGAAAGATAATGGCACTTTATTACTTTTCTTTATTACCGAGATAAAAACACACCATGGGATTTCCTTAAAAGTTTTCGTTACACATATACAAATTAATGTGGGAAGTTCCATGATGGTTTGAGATGGACCAGTTAGCCAAAAATTAACTGTGTGTCGCCTTGAGTAACCAGGAACTTTCCCCTTTATCACCCGTAGCAAATTACTCATTATTTTTTCTTCATGTAGACACGAGGGCTAAGTGCCTCATGACTGTGATTACTGAGAGGCCAGAAGTGGGCTAGTAGAGTGCGGGGAGAGAAACTGGATGAGGATGAAAAATGGAATGACACAAAATAAGGGAGGATGGGAGAAAATAGAACAGGGTGCATAGAAGAAAGGAATCAGGGTGAATGAGAGAAGAGTAAACAGAAGAATGTACACTTGGTGAGCTGGAGAAAAAAGGTGGATGGGAGAAAGTTGGATGCATGGGAAAACGAGGGTGGATTTGAGAAGGACGATGAATGGTAGAAAGACCGTGAATAGGAGAAAGACGGTGAATGGGAGAAAGAGGGTGAATGGGAGAATGAAATGGAAGAATGGTGATAGAGGGAGCTGAAAGAAACTGATCCTGAAGGATGATGAGCTTTAGTAGGTAAACGGATAAGAGTAAGAAAAGAGAGTGGGCGAGTGGCGTGGCTGAAGACCTTGGAGGAAGGGGTTATGGCAGGTGGGTGATGGTTGATGGTATACAGGAAGTGAGGTCTGAGACGTTACCGGGACACGCTAATCATAGCATATATATATATATAATTTCCTGGTGGTAACTATGTTTTGTAGGAAGTACTGGGGGAAGATAATGAGAAATCTTATCATATTTTTTATTTTTCCTTCCAAAAGAAATCTTATTTAAGACAAAGATGTGATAGTATGTGAATCACCTTCCAGGATTCAACCCCCGCAAAGGAGTTGTGTTGTTGGTGTCATGGCTGTTTGATCATAATATAAAGAGTGAATATTTAATTAATTACACACCAGAGTGGCAGGCAGGTAAACTTACGTGTGTGAACCGAGTTGAAGACAGGAGAACGACAGAAGTATGTAGGAAAATGAGGTGCAGTATGTGAAGTAACAGATTTGACAGAGGGATAAGAGGACGTAAACAGGAGGATGACAGGAGAAATGACATGTCAAAGACAATACACTAGGCTGACAGGAAGGAAAGGAGACAAGAGGGTGAGCAAGAGAAGAAAGTAGGGTGACAAGAATAAGACTGGAGAGTGAGAGGAAGATGGAGGGTGGGGCAGGAGACAGATTATAGGCTTGGTATGGTCAATGACAGTTTAAACAGGAGGATACCTGGAGGTAAATATGGTAGACAGTGGTCAAGTGGCAGTAGTGGACTGCTTACACCGGCCTTACCCTCTCAATCCATTGACATTTTACCTATTTTGATACTGTTAGCTCCAAATCACCTTTTTTTTTCTATCTTGTGCTAGAATTATACATTATACCTGGAGGGTTTAGATACAGCCTTCATTAACCCCTTCACCCTGAGAAGTATTCCATATCGATAATTAAAGCTTCTGGTTAGCAAGAAAAAAATACATCGTAGGACTATAGGGGTTAGGTGATCTTTCACAAGACTTCTCGGCATGTCATAATAACACTCCCCCCAATACCTTCACGCCAGACTTGAATGAGACAGCCCTAGCATATATTCAGTACGAACAGCGGGTATTAGCGCTTCAGCAGCGACATATGAAGGTGTGTGTGCAACTTAATACGAGCTCAGAATTGCTTGGCTGCAGGAAAAAGAGTTGCTTATCAATACCTCGAGTGATATATAAATAGACAGATAGATAGATATATGGATGAATGGATGTATATATGTAAAGACTTGTCGATTGCTCATCTCATGGTCGTAGCATCTCCAATATTCTATTCCATCTACGATTTTATTTACCAGTGAGTAAAATGAGTCTAAGTGTAAACACTGTCATGATTAAGAATAATCTCTTGGATACTTTCCATTATTTCTGCATACTGCATGTTGATATTCTCTAATAAGCCATGGATGTAAACTATAACCAGGAAAAACAAGGATGAGGTACCAGAAAGCGTCCTAGGCTGACGAGGATACTACCCACTGACTATTTCCTCTCAGTCTCATGTGTCATCCAGGTGGACCTACATGACGGTCTACCAATGTACTGCAGTTCAACTCGTTTCGGTCACTGGAGGAGAGAATGTAGGGCATAAGGGATTTCCAGGACAATCCGTTCCCCGAGGCCACGCAGTTTTCTTACCTGTCACGCACCTTCACCTGTCACCGATTCGGCATTAATACTTACCGCCCATCATGAATATACGCTACAATCGGCTCATTTAGAACTTGTGTGACGGTATTAGTTGGGGTGGTATTATGACATGTCGATGGGTCTTGTGAAAGATCAGTAACGACTGTATTAACGAAATTTAAACCCCCAGCTCGAGATCAGTCTCGCTTCCTTTCCGACAGTAGTCCACTGCTATCCTCTTTGCTACATTGTTGTTTCTACTGACAAAAATTGCATTCAGCTTAGGAGTGGCCCCATATCGGGAAAGACTAAAGTCTCCAGTACTCCTTCCAGTATGTGAGAAATTCTTAACTATTTCATTCTTGCTACCGCCAGTCTGTTCTCTTAGGGTCAAAAGTGGTCTCTCGTCGTCTAAGGTTAAAGGTATCCCTTTCACTGATTGTGTGTGCTGTTGGGTCAAGTTCATCCAGTGACTGTGAAACAGTTGCACAAAGTCTTCGTCTGAAGCTTATGGTCAGTTCATGTGCTCTGGGGAGATCCTCTGCTCCCCCTTGCTGATGACTGACTGATAGTACATCAGTTTTATTCCCAACTTCACTACAATGTATATTGCCTCTAGTATCACTGTCAACTTCACATCACTTAAACTAATCATGACTCAGCTTTCGAGTTTGGGGTAGGGGTCAGTCAAGTCAGAATAAATGGACACTAACAACAGAATCCCTCAGAAGGTAAGCACTGATGAAACAGAATGTAATCATTTTCAAAGTCTGGAGAGTTTTTGAGTTTCCCAACCAATTTCCAGTAATATGTCATTAAAGTTTACCAACCGAGGCAAGGAAAACGAATGTGAGAACCCACAGCTGATGGGACAGTAAGTATTAGTAGAGGTTGGATTAAACAATACCATGTGTGAAACCTAACTAGAATACAACAGATTTCATTTCAGGTCGGAACAAGAAGAATCCGGCATATCATTAACTAAGCTAACCTTACTAACAACAAAGTAGAAAAAATTGCAAAACCCAAACATGAGAAGAGAAAAGGTGATACAAGGGGTTGGAACAAGTAGCAGCAATTGAGAAACTTATACTAATCAGTAAAAACGATAATACATACCGAGTACATACCTCAGCGAGATGCAGTAATAGAACTCATTCTCGCTATTCCATCCCCCATTTTCAGTGTTTATGTTCACTGTTTAATCTACGTTCAAGATCTGCCTTCCATCTTGAAAGACACATGAGATGCTACGCAAAGACGTTATGTATATTATCTAATACGTTCCACACCCCATCTGTTCCGTGGTACATTAATAGCGGAGTGTCTGACAAAGGAAAAACTGAGTCCATCAGTCGAACCATCCCGAAAATCGGCCCTTGGTTCATCCAGTTGCTGCCTTGATTTGCTAATCAACATAGCCCCCCCTCCTCTCCCCCACAGGTCAGGACACATAAATCTGGTAGGGTGCCAGTCAGTTAACTTCTATCCTCAGGCCTAATTCTAGTCGCTACCCCCCCCCCCCCTTCCCCCCCCGCCCCCCCCCCCCCCTCCCCCCCTTCCTCCCCGTCTACCTCTCTTCTCCTCTACCCTTCATCCCACCAACACCGTACTAGACTCTTTTATTTATTTATCTTTGTTTTGGGTTTAGTTCTTACTATGAAGGAAAGAGGTTAAAGAGAGAAGGCATGGCGGGTGAGGAGGATGATAGTGGTAGGTATAGCCGGACAATAACGGTGTGATATTTGTGATGGGAACGTTGTAATGTGGTGGTGTAGTAGTGTGGTGGTGTAGGAGCGTGGTAGTTGTGGTGTATTGTGGGAGTTTGGGTGGGTATACTTTCTAGCATTTTAAGTATTCATGGGTATTGTGAAACGTAGCCGCTGTGTTAACGTCTTCAAATCCGGTGGCATCTTGGATTGCCACCACCAGCAGGGTAGGGCTGGCGGCACAGGGTCCTCGCGGTCACTATCAAGCGACTGTGCCGACAGCTACTATTGCAAACACAGTTCATGCTCATCAGCAAAGAAGCGCAGGTTCGGCCCTATACTTCACCAGTATCCGTGATCTTAGTACCAGTTTGAATTTAGTTCACGTTTTTCTTCAGTCAGTATCCCCTCTAGCCCTGTTCCTCACAGAATCCCAAATATCACCCTCTACTGAAATATCTCCATTTTCTTTTTCTTGTTACCGGCTCCTCACAAACTTCCGTAGCAAGGGTGGCACCTTTTGTTACATCAAATCTGAATTAGCGGTTGACACTGATTTGACCTCCACTTCAACTAATTTTGATTATTCACTGGGAACAGGAAATTACAGAGGCCTAAAGATTTCATACCAGATGAAGGTAATGGAGAGAGACTTCTAGAAGGTATGATTAGAGAACTGTGAATATTGATGAGATGCAGTTCGGGTCTACGCCAGGCAAAGGGACCACTGATGCCATATTCATTGTTCGACAGCTTCAGGAAAAATATATGGGAAAGAAAAGGGAACTGTACATTGTTTTTTTTTTTACTTGCAGAGGGCCTTTGACAGAGTCCCTAGAGAGAAGGTGAGATGGGCAATAAGAAAGCTTGGGATCAGGGAGTGGCCGATTACGGTCGTTATGGCCATGTATGTGGGTGCTCACACGCAGGTAAGGGTGAATGGAGAATTGAGTGACGAGTTTTCCGTGATTGTTGGTGTGCATTATGGGTCAGTCTTTGGCCACTTGTTTATCATGGTACTTGAGGCCCTCTCACATGACTTAAAAAATGGACTCCAGTGGCAGATGTTGTATGCTGATGATTTGTGTTGGTTGCAGAGACTGAAAGGGAGGTGGAGGAAAGATTCAGGAAGTGGAGAGATGGTATGGAGCACAATGGCTTAAGAGTAAATCCAGATAAAACAAAATAATGGTATACACCTAGGGCTGAGGGTGGTACTGTCAAAGAAGAGGGAAAGTAGCCATGTGTGACTGGTCACAAGGGCATGGGTAATTCCGTCTTGTGCAGTGTTTGTGATAAGTGGGTGCATAGGAGATGTAGTGGTATTAGAGGTAGACTGCGAGATAAAGCTGATTTCATGCGTGGTGCGTCTGGGAGAGCTGGTGGAGATTGCCAGAGGTGAAAGGACTGAACTTGCTGATGAGTCTTTTGAGTGTGTGGAACAGTTTTGTTATTTTATTTGGAAGACATGTTATGTGCTGGAGGTGGGGCAGGAGCTAGCTCTGTGCTAGAGTGAGGAGTAGTTGGAAAAAGTTCAAGGAGCTGGTGCCCCTCCTGACATTGAGAGGGCTCTCCCTCCGTGCTAGGGATCTTTGTATACAGCATATGTTAGGAGTGTAGTAGTAGTAGTTGTTGTTGTTCCATAGGCAGTCTGGCCGAACAGCCCCAAGTCCCTAAGGAAAGCCATGGCTGAGACCGGGCTTTCCCACAGAGCTCTCAAGGAGTGTACGTTGTGTTGTTGGCGTAGGTGACTGTGTGCAATGCAGTCCTCCATAATGTGACTAATAGTATGGAGTGCTGTGTTACATCCTGGACAGGCATCAGCAATGGAGTCATCCAGGCTCTTCTGATAACTTAAGAGGGCTGGATGATGCCAACATCTTAGCCTGGCCAGGTGGACCCTGTCCTCACGAGGGAGATAGGATTCGGAAGGGTGGATATCAGGAGCAGGAGACTGAGCATGCAGTTGTGTGTTGTTTTTAAGTGACTGAGTGGAGCGGCAAGTGATTTAGGTATGGATGTGCTTTTGGAAGCTGGTCTGATGCAGGCGAGGGGGGAGAGATGATAGTATTTG
>JAGKTI010042991.1:0-10031 GCA_018397915.1 Birgus latro
TATATACAGTAGGCGCGGAAAGTGTTGACGCCATCTTAAAAAAAGAAAACATTCTTGTGGTTAGCAAGGAGAAACAAATAAATTAACACTCACCATTGAATTTAGTATTTACTGGCATTCCCCTTCACCTTTATTATCTTCTTAAGGCGTCTGGGGAGACTGATGGCGTAGTTTTGCAGAACAGACGGACTAAAACTGCTCCATAGCTGCTTGACTGCAGCCTCAAGTTTAGGCAAAGATGATGTGCCGCTTCATGTGCGCCCATAAATTCTCAATGGGATTGATATCTGGGCTGTTTCCGGGCCAATCTCGAATAAAGGGAACCTCACAGTCTGTTAGCCACTGTTTCACTGACTTTGCAACATGTGCAGGGGCAGAATCTTGCATAAATACTCTTGCCTTGGTTTTATCAAAAGAGTCACTTAAAACATCACATAAGAGCTCCAAATAATTGTTCTGGTTCACTTTTTCATTTGCAGGTAGAATTACCAACTCACCAACACCATAATATGTAAAGCAGCCCCAAGCCATGAGTGAGGCTGGGTATTTAACAAACTTGGAAGTGTACTTAGGATCCAGGGGGTCACTGCCTGGTTTGCGGTACACTCGTGATGAAGGGGTACCAGTGACAGTAAATGTTGACTCATCACTCCAAAGCACAGTTTTCCATTGCTCCTCACTCCAGGCAAGATATTTCTTACAAAAATTTACTCTCTTTTTCTTCTGAAGTGCAGTTAGCAGTGGTTTTTTACGAGCACAAAAACTCCTGTAGCCCAGATCGTCATGCAACAGTTGCTGCACACTTCTGACAGACACATCTGCCAGCAACTGTGGGTTCTTTTCTTTTAAATCCCGTGCTGTTAGCCTTGGATCCTTGCTAACTTGCCTTGAGATCAGCTGACGGGTCCTGAAGGTTGTCTTACGAGGTCTCCCAGGCTTGGGAAGTGGAGTGGGAGGAATGGCCTCCCCACTGTCCTTGAACTGCTTCACCAGTCTCTGCACTGTCCTCAGTCTAACACCATCTGATTTGCAATAAATGGGAGTTTGTGGCCAGCTTTGTATAAAGTAATCACTTCCACACGTTTGTCCTTGCTTGTAGTTACTTTAGGCATGATGAGAATGTGGTAGGTAACCAAATAACTGTGTTATTTGAGTCAAAACATGCCCTCGTGCTGCATCACACACAGAGACAATCCTCCTCCTGTGGCTGCCCAAACATTACTGAGCCTGCTCCTGTGGTGCCAAACCTATCAAGCAGGGTTGCCAGCTCCCGTTGAAAAAGCGTCAGCTCATTTCGCATCACAGGGGAGGGTAGTATTGACCCTACTTCACTTAACGCGAAAAAGAATGACGTCGGCAAAAAAAGTCAATACTTTCTGCGCCTACTGTATACCCTCTTAGTCAGTCTTTCATTCTCCATTCTCTCCACATGTCCAAACCACCTCAGTATATTTCTCCTAATCTTCTCAACCACATCCACATCCACCCCACAACGTTCCTTCACTTCTTCATTCGTCAACCTGTCCCTCTATGTCACTCCACATGCTCCTCTCAAGTAACTCATTTCGACTGCTCTCACTCTTGACTTGTTCCCCTCTAGCAAGGTCCATGCCTCGCTTCCATACATCAAGGCAGGGATCACAATACTATCCTGCAGTGACTTCTTGACTTCCATACTCACCTCCCTATTTCTCATCACCGCTTTCAGTGAACCAACAACCTTNNNNAGCTCAGGATGTGAATTTTTGAACTAGAGGGGTATCACATATTTCTATTAATTCCTGGAATTAAATGTCACAGTATGCTCAATAAATGTGTTTGGTGGCAGCTACAGTAAAATACAACTCCATACTGAAAAAGTCAAGTAAAAGACATATAGCACCTTAAAAACAAACAAAAAATAAACATGCTGCAGACACATAAAGAAGATCAAGCATATATAATTAAAAGATTAGAATACAAAATAAAAATATAAAATAGAGGCAAAGCACATACAGTTATGCATGTCAACAATACCTGGACAAAGCCCTTGACATATGGAAAAGAAATGTCAGCTGCTACTCAACATTCACAGACTTCCTGGTACTGTACATGGCACAACTATAGGCTGCAGTACAGAGCTCAGAAGGATGCACAGAAAAAGATTAAACATTTTAATGAAGAAGTGTACAGGAAAAACAAAAAAATAAATAAATAACCCATTTCTGATTACTGGGCACAACACTATTTTTTCTGTTAAATCTACCATGGGTAGAAAAGTTGTTAACCCTCTCATGCAATCTGACCTGGGAGTTGCAGTGATTATTTTCAAGGACCAGTTTTCAATTACTCTGATGTTGCTCATTTTCAAGGAAATTATTCTAGAGGGAAAAATTTCAAGTACTATAATTCACATCATATTCTCCAATTCATACCTGGACTCATGTAGCAAAAAATGAAACAATCGGCAACCCTCTACTCCTTCTGGGGTCACAGGAAAGACACCAAAAGCAGCTAGCTCTGATGTCCTGCTTTGTCAGTTTTGTATCATTTCCACATTTTCCCAGAAATGTTTGTTTAAAAAAAATCTGAAACTACAGAAAGCTCACGATATTCTGCTTCTAGCAAGTTTCTATTTACTGCATTGCTGTCCATGAGCAAAGTTTTGACTTACAAGACAGGGCATATACAGGATTCAAATATTATTTCTATATTCACAATGCAGAAAAGTAGCCCCAGTCTTGTCATTTCAATCTGTGTTTGAATTTATAACACAGAGCACACATTTAGGATGTATTAATACACTGTCTATGCCAATAACAACAAATTCGGGGAGGTGAAATCAGTTAAGATATGCATTATGCGGTGTGAGCATGTATATGTATTTCCTTTTCAAAATACTGATAACTACAGTACCATGGTGAATATAAAAGGATGAAAATCTGTATCACAGTGTGTCATGTTGAAGACAAATATACAGTAATGTATGTGACTGTCTTCAAATTATTAAAATGACTAACAAGAGCAATGATCCCTGACACAGCATCTACTGCCAAGTACAGTAATGGGTTTAGATATTTAAAAATAAATTTGGTGTGAGTGAATAAAGTACTGGAGCTACAAAGCTGAAATCAATGAAATGGAGGTTGCAGTGTTCTACTGTCTGGTAGAGCTAATGAGTGAGATGATACTGGAAAAGTGCAGGGGAGGGGGGAAGGGCAACAAAGAACCATTTTTAACATTTTCCCATATACACTGGGTTTACTGTGGTTTCCACATGACAGTTGGGTAACAAAGTTTTGAAATAATCTGAGAGCAACCCACTGATTTCCTCCAAGATAAATTAGGTTAAGTAATTTAGTTACTTTAAATGTGATACTAAACTCTGTTGATTTGGAGAAGGCCTTTGAAAAAGTCTCTGGAGAGATGCTGAAGCAGGCAATGAGAAAGTTTGGGACTGAGGAGTAGCTCGATTGAGTGGTTAAGACTAAGTGAGTAGGTGCTCACACCCAGGGTGAAAGCGAATGGAGATTTCGGTGACAAAGTTTCCATGAATGTTGGTGTGCATCAGGGTCAGTCTTGAGCTCCTTACTGTTTGTTTTGGTGCTTGAAGCTCTCTCAAGTGACTTCAGAAATGGACTTCCATGGAGGAGTAGCTCGATTGAGTGGTTAAGACTAAGTGAGTGGGTGTTCACACCCAGGGTGAAAGCGAATGGAGATTTCGGTGACAAAGTTTCCATGAATGTTGGTGTGCATCAGGGTCAGTCTTGAGCTCCTTACTGTTTGTTTTGGTGCTTGAAGCTCTCTCAAGTGACTTCAGAAATGGACTCCCATGGAGGAGTAGCTCGACTGAGTGGCACCCATGGTGNTGGGTGCTCACACCCAGGGTGAAAGCGAATGGAGATTTCGGTGACAAAGTTTCCATGAATGTTGGTGTGCATCAGGGTCAGTCTTGAGCTCCTTAATGTTTGTTTTGGTGCTTGAAGCTCTCTCAAGTGACTTCAGAAATGGACTCCCATGGGAGATGTTGTATGCTGATGACCTGGTGTTGTCTGCTACGAATAAAAGGGAGGCAGAGGAAAGATTCAGAAGTGGAAAAATAGAATGAGGAACAAGGGTTTGGGAGTAAATGTAGATAAAGTAAAAATGACGATACCTAGGACTGGTGACAGTACTGTCAAAGCACAGGGAGTGTGTCCATGTGCAGTTTGCCACAAGTATGTGGGATGTAACTCCATCCTGTGCAATGTTTGTGATAAGGGTAGCAGCCTTGGCTCAGTGGGTTAGAGCGCTCCGCTCTGGCTGTAGGGTCGGAGGATCAAATCCACGCAAGGGTCATTGGTAGAATCAAGAAGGGCATCCGGTCATAAAATGCTACACGCTCCAATCCAAAAAGTCCTCTATCCAGGGGCAACGCCTTAGCCCTTCAGGGATACCAGGCGTAAAACCAAATTTTTTTTTTTTATAAGTGGGTGCGTAAGAGATGTAGTAGTATTAGAGGTAGGCTGCAAAATAATACTGATTTTGTGTGTGTGGTTTGTTGGGGAAAGCATGCAGAGATTGTCAGGCATGCCCTTCGGGGATACCAGGTATAAAACCAAATTTTTTTTTTGTGATAAGTGGGTGCGTAAGAGATGTAGTAGTATTAGAGGTAGGGTGCAAAATAATGCTGATTTTGTGCGTGTGGTTTGATGGGGAGAGCCTGCAGAGATTGTCAGGCAAGCAAGGAGTGATCTTGCTGGAAAGTCTCTTGAGTGCATAGAAGAGTTGTTATTTGGGGGACATGTTATGTGCTAGAGATGCGCTAGGGCTAGCTCTGTGGCTTGGGTAAGGAATGGTTGGAGGAAGTTCAGGAGGCTGTTACCTCTCCTAACACTGAGAAGGCTCTCCCTCTGTGGTAGGGGATCTTTGTATGTAACATGTTAGATGAGTAATGAAGTATGGCAGTGAAACCTGGGCAGTAAAGGAACATGATATTCATAGCTCAAACATACAGAAATGACAATGATTAAATGGATGTGGAGTGTGCCCTTGAATCCAAGGCCTGGGGAAGCAAGGACTGTGAGTGAAGAGTTGAGAGGAAGGATGGGACTTGAATGTATTAGTGCTGTGATGAGAAAGGGGTAAACTGAGATGGTTTGGGTATGTTGAGAGCATGAAGGATGACATCTGGGTGTGGAAGGTGAAACACTGGGGGTAGGGTTGTGAGAGGCAGACCAAAAATGACCTGAGATGAGGTCCTAGTGTGATCTCAGGGATAAAAGACTGAATAGGGAGATTGCAAAAGATCGAGCAGCATAGAAAGCTGCCATTAAGTGACCAAGGCTAACATATGCAAGCATGTTGGGGCCTTTTTAACAATGATATGAACTTTCCATAAAATTATCAAGTTTATTCATTACCAGCATGACACTACACCATTTACCCTTTTAGTGACAGATAATACTTTCAAAGTTTATTCTACCTAATGATAAATAATTTACTAGGCAAAATGAGTTTCTCCCACTATAAAGGTAAGAGAAATATAATGATCACAGCTTGCCCTGCATGAAAAATCTTATTTTATGATAAGTGGCATGACTTGAACTGGCTACAAAAAATACCCCCTGTGTGATGATATCAGGCATGGATAAAAATTCACAATAAACTATATTATCATATCCACGTAATTTCTACACTATTCCACTGGTCTGTAATGGAAAAGGGACACACCTTTATTCTTAGTGATGCCCTCTAGAATCACTGGGTATCTAAGAACCATATACTAAACTCTGAGACAAAATAGTGACATACAATGCTGACACAGATCATGCAACTTGGACAGCTGACCAGATAAAAAAAAGCTGACACATACTAACATGTTCAATATCTTTCAATATTAATGAAAGAACTCCATCACAGATCAGTTGAGCTTCAGTGCTGACACATGCTAACATGTTCAATACCTTTCAGAATTAATGAATGAACTCTATCACAGATCAGATGAGCTTCGGTTCAACATATGTCCATGATACTGGTTCTGCATTATAAAAAAAAAAAAAAAAAAAAATATTTTGTTGCAATAAACAATGATCAGTGACAACAGAACACTCAAATCACATGTGATTCTCAAATTAATACACTACTTCCAAAACCACTGGGTACTGATCAAGCATCAATCAAATGGTCCCTATGAATACTCCCTCTAAAATGCCTGAGTTGAAATCTATTTTTCTGTGGCAATATAAGGTTTGGATGACAAAGAGAGATGGTAGAAATTAAGATACTGAAATATGGCCAAGGAATCAGGTATCTAAAGTCTCACCTGAATTAATGTGCTTATCAGATGATCTGCCTTTCCATCATGTGGTCTCCAAACTTTTGGATGATAATCTCCTCAAGACCGGTGAGAGATAAGCACAAAATCCTGCGTAGCAGCCATCGACACCCTCCCTCTTAACCTATGGCCCAGGTCCACTACAGAGGGAGTGCAGGTCTCCCCTGAGGAATCAGGGTGCAGGGATGTGTTAGTGGGATGAGAGGGGGTGCAGGTTTCCCTTGAAGTCTTAGGGTGCAGGGATGTGTTAGTGTGATGAGAGGGGATGCTTGGATATATTGCAGAAGCATCCTCATTTCTCTCTTGAGTTGCCTCCTGCCCACCCCAGGCATACACCACACCATCTTTGTCAGGAGGAGAAACACACAAATTATTTCTTTGTATGGAAAATAAAATGGAAATGGTTGGTTGTGATGATCTGAAAAAGAAAACGTTAATTCCTGCAATACCCTTTTCATTAAGGCCTCCCAACCCAAACATACACCATATCATTTCTGTCACTGAAACAAAAAAATTATTATTTTCCTTACTTCGGCAAGTTATTGGTACTACAACATTCCACTACTACACAGCAAGCCAATATCAATAGCAAAACGAGTACAAGCAGCACTTATATCACCAAATATGCAACAAGAGCAATCTGAGATTGCAAACCTCTGCCAAGGAGATGTTATCTTGTAAATTTTGTGCAAGCACTGTAGGCATTATTTATCAAGTTAGATGCAAAAATGCTGAAACTGCCACTATCCTCCAATGGTAAAGAATCCTTTAAAAAATTCCTGGATCCAGACGATGATCCAGATCACCACCAAAATTTAATGGATTGTTCCTTGGGCCATACCCTACCCCTGCAAAAAATTTAAGCAAAATCCACTGATAACTTTTGGAGCAATCCTGCTAACAGACAAACAGACAAACAAACCAATGCTGACAAAAACATAACCTCCTTGGCAGAGGTAATATACTGCAATCATCCCTCACCAGCAGACAAATTGCACACAAAACTTGAGAAGGTAGATTGGGAGAATCTAGGTACAGTATATGTCACAGACAGCATCCATCCACACTGTACTCTCCTACACATACACACACTAGATAACTAAAAACACATATAAGGAATGTATCACTGCACACCACACGGCCACACTGTCTAATATTTACACATCTGAGACAGCAGGACAATCTCAAGTGCATTGAGCTTATGCTTTACCCTGGCAGAGTTTGAACGTTGTCTCAATGCAGTGGATCTACTCTGTCAGAGCAAATCATATCAGTAAGACTACAAAAGCAACGAAAACCACTCCTGACCCACCTACAGTGATCGCCATTGAAAATGTAGCACCACAAACCACATGGCCTGCCTTTGCCCCAGCCATCTCCACCCTGGTTGGCACCCTGGGATCCAGTGGGGTGCGCTGAGAGCGGCCTAGCTGACTGTGTGTGTTACTGCCACTGCTCCATACCTCACCTCTATCTGTCAAAAAATAAGGAGGACTGGTAATTACACCCAACATAGCTAAATGAGCCCCATCACTATGAAAGGAGTCTCAGTTTAACAGAATCACCTGTGGTAACATTATAAACATAATCACTGTAAGCCCTACTTACTCTCTAATAAACTGGGCAGAATCCAAAACTATGAGAAGGGCTGAATAAATAAAAGAGAACCATCAAAACAGCATACTACAATTCACGATCACTCACAGGCATGTGGTAGATTACTGATGGCTAATATGTCGCATTTCATTTTGTTTCGTTTTAGAAGGCTCCAACATGCTTGCATGCATCACCTAATGGTGGCTCGCTATGCTGCTCGATCTCCGGCAGCTTCCCTTATCAGACCCTTATCCCCAAGGTCACACTAAATGATCACATCCTAGGTCTTTCTAGGTCTACCTTTCGCAACCCTACCCCCAACATTAACACATCTCACTTTATGCACCCAATTATCATCCCCCATCCTCTCCACATCACAACACCATACTCCAGTCCCAACCTACCCCTCAACTCTTCCATCGTAAACCTAGTCCCCCCAGGCTTCACATTCAGGGATGCACTGCACATCCGCCTAATCAATGTCATTTCCAAATGTTTCACCTGTGAATATCCTCTTCCTTTACTGTGCAGGTCTCACTACCATACAGCATACACTCCTAACACATGCTGCATACAAAGAACCATTAGCAAGGAGGAAGTGCCCGAGGCAACAGCTCCCTGAACTTCTTCCAACCACTCCCCACTCTAGTCACAGAGCTAGCTCCCAGCCCCACCTCCAGCACATGACATGTCTCCCAAATAAAAAAACTCTTCCACACATTGAAGAGACTCACCAGCAAATTCAAACCTTTCACGCCTGACAATCTACTTCCCACGCCCTTGTGGTAAATCGCACATGGCCACTCTACCTCTTCCTTGACAGTACTGCCACCAGCCCTTGATACCATCACTTTCGTTTAATCTGCATTTACTCATAAGCCCTTTATCTGCAATTACTCTTATGCCCTTGTGCCCCACACCACCTCCCCACTTCTTAAATCTTTCCTCCGCCTCTCTTTCATTCTCTGCAATCAACATCAAATCATCAGCATACAACATCTCCCAACGGAGTCTATTTTGAAAGTCACGTGAGAGGGCTTCAAGTACCATGATAAACAAGGGGCTCAAAACTAACCCCTGGTGCACACCAACATTTACGGAAAACTCATCACTCAAATCTCAATTCACCTTTACCTGAGTGCGAGCACCCACATACATGGCCATAACCACCCTAACTCGCCACTCCTCAATCCCAAGCTTTCTCACTGTCCACTTCACCACCTCTCAAGCGACTCTGTCAAAGGCCTTCTCCAAATCAACAAAACAAAGTACAGTTCCCTTTTGTTTCATATGTATTTTTGCTGAAGCTGTCAAACAGTGAATATGGCATCAGTGGTCCCTTTGCCTGGCATAAATCCAAACAGCATCTCATCAATATTCACTCTTTCTCTATTCATACCTTCTAGAACTCTCTCCATTACCTTCATTATCTGGTCTAAAAGCTTTATGCCTTTACAGTTTCTTCTTTTTTCTTTTCTTCTTTTTTACTGGAAGTGGTGGAAGCAATGAAGAAAGTTAAAATGGGGAAAGCCCCAGGAATTGATGGAGTGTGTGGTGAAATGCTGAAGCATGGGGGAGAGATAGTAATAGAATGGATGTGGAAGGTGTCCAGATTGGCTTGGGAGGAGGGTAGAGTCCCGGAGGATTGGAAGTCAGGTATAATTATTCCTCTGTACAAGGGAAAAGGGGAAAAAGCAGTGTGTGGTAATCATAGGGGCATTTGCCTTCTCAGTGTAATAGGAAAAATATATGGTAGGATACTTATTGACAGAGTTAGGGAAATTACTGAGGAATTAGTTGGAGAAGAACAGGGAGGTTTTGGGAAGGGAATAGGTTGTGTAGACCAGATATTCATTCTTGGATCCTTAGTGGAAGAGTTTCTAGAGAAGGGCAAGAAGTTGTATGCAGCCTTCATGGATCTGGAGAAAGCATATGACAGGGTGGATAGACAAGGTTTGTGGAAGGTATTAAGAATATATGGAGTGGATGGGAAGTTGTTGAAGACAGTGAAGAGTATGTATGAGGGTGCTAAGGCTGCAGTGCGTGTGGATGGCAAACTGAGTGAATCTTTCCATTTGAAGGTTGGATTGAAACAAGGATGTGTCAGGTCTCCATGGTTGTTCAATCTGTATATGGATGG
>JAGKTI010042993.1:0-10031 GCA_018397915.1 Birgus latro
TGATCTCCAATCTTTCAAACGCAGTGTGTCCAGGCATCTCGAAATGAATGGATCTTGAATTTGGCTCTCTTTTGTATTGTTTTTACTTTTTCTTGGAAGGAACAGTATGCGGGCCCTGGCCTTTGGTTCCTTCTTCCTAGCATAAAAAAAAAAAAGTGGGAGGAAAAAAGACCCAGTATGATACACACGCCCAAAGATGTGAGGACTCGATTTCCATTGCCTTTTGCTCAGAAAGTGGTATCTGGAAACTGCCGCAGCCTGGTTATATTTCCTATAATGCACGCCGGAAAGAGCAGTATTTAGGTAAATAACACCAAAAAGCAATGTATAAGCATTTTTATCGTGTAATATCTCATATTACGGAAGAGGAAACCAAAATATACTGAAGTCGAGACTTAGCAGTACGAAAGAATGTGAAACGCACAGCCTATCGCTCAACGGTTTCAGGATTAAAATGCGGAGAAACTCTCGTAATACTTATTTTACATCCTGAATCACCAATACTGAAGGAAAAATGTCCCATAAAATAATTCTCACAGACAGTGGTAATGTCGAAATGACGACCGCCATCAACTCAGAAAAATAAACATCTAAAAATATATTATCCACATTTAATTCTCTATGCGGGATAATCTTTACGCGGGAAAACCGTGAGTGCTGTAGCAAGATGGATCATCAGCACCAGTGCTCCCACTTCTAGGGATTTATCCCCAGATTTGGAACTTTGAGCAACTTAGGGAATAATCTGGGGATTTCAAAAAATTTAGGTAATTCTAGGGATTTTGTTTAAATACCAAAGGTTAGTTATGGAATATGTCCATAGGTACTTAACCCGTCACATCCTGACCGATTTCCCATCTCCGATACCCCCCAGTCCCGAGCAATTTCGTTTTTTGTTTTTGTTTTTTGCTCAGACCTTCGCTTTTGGTAAGAAACATCGAGAATTCATAGAGAAATCGCCCTCCTGAGCCTATAAATGGTGCTACAGGTGATGAGTCAGCCTTACGTTTTCCCTCTTTCTCAGGGTACTTGGCTTGAGAAAACGAACTATGGAAGGGTTAACTAATTCAAGCCACTTTAAATTACGTATTTATTTATGTAGCTGGTACGAATTTATGTGTAGTACAAGAGTATATGTAGTACAAGAGTACATTTGTGCCGGGAGGGGGTTGGTGTTATCAGGCACAAAATGATCCATAGGTATACATGGTGAGTGGTGAGAAGGGTGGACGGTGGAATGAATGAACGGAAGGCAATGATTGATTATGTGTGTGTGGATGAAAGGATAAGAAGATGTGTAATGGATACAAGAGTATATAGAGGTTGGGGGAGTGGACTTTCTGACCACCACTTGGTGGTGGCCAGAATCAGAATCAAAACAAGATGGAGGAAGAGAAGAAGGGAAGGACAGGAGAAAGTATTTCTTACAAGGAGGGTAGAAAAGTTACAAGAGGATGGAATAAAGGCTGAACATAAAAGGGAAGTGGAGGAGCGATTGGGTAAATATAGATTGGAGCAGATGGGGGACGTGGAAGGTGTGCGCAAGATATTCACGGAAGAAATCTGTGCAGCATGTGAGGTGGTGTGTGGGGTGAAGAGAAGACGAAAGGGGTTTCAGGGAACAGCATGGTGGACTGAAGAGGTGAGAGAGGCTGTGGCACAAAAGAAGAAAGCATATAATGAGTGGATGAGGAACAGGGACGTCGAAGAAGCTGAGAGACGGACGAGAGAGTTATAAGTAGAGACGAGGAAAGAGGTGAAAAGATTAGTAAGAGAGAGTAAGAAGAGAATGGATGAGGAATTTGGAAGAAATTTGAATGCAAAACGGAGGAAATGTAAGAAATGTTCTGAAAGGAGGTAAAGAGAGCTAGACAGGGTGCCAACGAAGTCAGTGGGGGTGTGAAAGATAAAAATGGTAGATTACTAGTGGTGAAGGGAGAAAATGTAAACAGATGGAGAGAACACTTTAATGAACTGTTGAACATAGGGAATGAAAGTAATGCAAGTATAAGTGGCTGGGAAATGGCGGGGAGAAGGAGGGCTGTGAGCAGAGAGGGAGAAGTCAGTAGGATACAAGTGGTGGAAGCAATGAAGAAAGTTAAAATGGGGAAAGCCCCAGGAATGGATGGAGTGTGTGGTGAAATGCTGAATCATGGGGGAAAGATAGTAATAGAATGGATGTGGAAGGTGTGCAAATTGGCCTGGGAGGAAGCCAGAGTCCCAGAGGATTGGAAGTCAGGTATAATAATTCCTCTGTACAAAGGAAAAAGGGAAAAAGCAGTGTTTGGTAATCATAGGGGCATTTGCCTTCTCAGTGTAATAGGAAAAGTGTATGGTGGGATACTTATTGACAGAGTTAAGGAAATAACAGAGGAATTAGTTGGAGAAGAACAGGGAGGTTTTATGAAGGGAAGAGGTTGTGTGGACCAGATATTCATTCTTAGATCGTTAGTAGAAAAGTTTCTAGAGAAGGGAAAGAAATTGTACGCAGCCTTCATGGATCTGGAGAAAGCATATGACAGGGTGGATAGACAAGGATTGTGGAAATTATTAAGAATATATGGAGTGGATGGGAAGTTGTTGAAGGCAGTGAAGAGTATGTATGAGGGTGGTAAGGCTGCAGTGCATGTGGATGGCAAACCGAGTGAATCTTTCCATTTGAAGGTTGGATTAAAACAAAGATGTGTCATGTCTCCATGGTTGTTCACTCTGCACATGGATGGGGTTATAAAAGAGATACAAGGTCGGGCAGTGGATGTTGGAGTGGCCCTAGTGAGAGAGGGCAGTGTTTGGAAACTCCCTGTACTGTTGTTTGCAGATGATACTGTGTTGTTGACCGAAGACGAAGGGGAGCTGCAAGGCTTGGTAGATGAGCTTGGGAAAGTGTGTAAGAAACGGAATCTAAAGGTAAATGTAGGGAAGAGTAAAGTGATGGTCTTCGAGAGAAATGAAGCCAGTGAATGTACAGTGAGATTGGCTGGGGAGGATATGGAGAATGTGAGTGCATTTAAGTACTTGGGTAGTGTGATGAGTAAGGATGGAAGTCTGGAGGGTGAAGTGCTTGAAAAGGTGCAGCAGGGAAGGAAGGTTGCTGGTTCATTGAAAGCAGTGATAGGAAACAGGGAGGTGAGCATGGAAGTGAAAAAGTTGTTACATGAGAGTATTGTGATACCGACTCTAACATATAGAAGTGAAGCTTGGACCCTGTTGGAAGGACAGAAGTCAAGAGTGAGAGCAGTGGAAATGAGTTATTTGAGAGGAGGATGTGGAGTCACATGGAGAGACAGACTAACAAATGAGGAAGTGAAGGGGCATTGTGGTGTGGTTGTGGACGTGATAGGAAGCATTAGGAGGAACACGTTAAAGTGGTTTGGGCATGTGGAGAGGATGGAGAGTGAAAGACTGATGAGGAGAGTGTATGTGAGTGAGGTGGAGGGGGCGAGAGGGAGGGGGAGGCCGAGGATTAGATGGAGGGATGGAGTGGAGAGGTACATGAGAGAGGGTGTGTGTGATTTGTGATCGGGGTAGTGAAATGGCGGGGGACAGAGCGACATGGAGACGATTTGTTTGTGGCCACCCCGAGGGGGATTGAGGCGTCTGGCAATAGATAGATAGACAAGAGTATATTGGTTTTCTCACATTTATATAGGCAATAGAAGCATTGTTCAGTCACCAAACACATCCACATATGGCACCTTCCTTTATGACATTAGCACCTCCTCACTTCTGTTTGTTTCTTGCTCTAGCTTCTTTATTTCTTTGTCTTCCACCTCAGGAATCACTTTCACCGTGAATTTCATCATTGGAGAGTCCGTGGGGCAACATACCTTTACTGGCCAGGTTACTGCTAACAGGTGAATTGCCCAGTGTGGGGGGAGGGGGGAGGGGGGTTAGGTGGGGCCAGGCAGTATCTCCGCTTGATAGAAGGTAGAGGTAGGTCTCCTAGATATGCCTACCAAAAATCATCCATGAAACTTGAAAACTGTGTAAATTATGACCTTTGCAATTGCGCGACATACCCGTACGTCGATGGGTCTAGCTGTAACAAAACGTTGCGACGTACCCATACGTCGATGGGACGCCTCGGGTTAAACCGCACTGGCGCCGGTATAAAGTACTACACTCAAACATTAACATTTCAAAAATCTCGCCTATCCAGTCAACTATCCAGTGCCCACGTAGAAGGTACTCACTGGCTGACAGAACCACACTCTCCGATTTGAAATCCAAGCCAGTGAAAACACAAGATCATGATGGATCCGTTATCAATGACAATTTTCCCATCAGCTCACTTGCACTGAGTGCCTTCAGCTGAGTAGCTCAGCCTCATCGTCAGTGCTTTTAACTTGTGTGTGGGTCACGCGGTAAGTGAGCTTAGCGTCTTTTCATTTTTTTCATGATATTCTAAGATCTAAGTAATAATGTAGTGCTGATGTCTCAGTTATGTTCCAGTCATGAATGATGAAGATGCAAATAGTGACATGAATATGAATAATGTCATGTCTGTGTATAATATACACTTCAAGGCTACAGTAGCTACAGTTCCACCTTCAGGCAGGTCATTGATTTTTTTTTTATGAAATAAATATGTTCTAGTTTTTTAAGTAAACAGATTTCTAATGCAGCTGTGCATATTCATAAACTTTTTCTACCACTATGCAATGAAAAATCTGGTGAAAATTATTTGGAGAATTTAGACAAAATCAAGGGAAACCTAAGCAGCTGTCTGGGGAAATATGGCAACAGTAAAGTGGGAGCCCTGGTCAGCACAATAGTATAGCATGTCAGTGAAAGCAGATTATTGCTATCTATTTAGCAAATATTCAAGCAAGGCAGAGATCCCGGCAACTTACATCGAGGAGGACAGTTAATGGATAGGTAAGCGATATAGACAGAAGTAGAACATAAAAAAATTGCCAAATGGAGCCCCTCCTAGCACAACACAAGACCAAGACAGACAAATTATTGCATGTGCCCAAGAACAACCCCTAACCACCCGTGTTGCTATCAAGAAGCAAATTAATCTGCCGGTATTCAGTTAGTTATTCAGTTAGTGAAACCAATGCAATTGCTGGGGGAAAATTAGTCAATTTATTCACACGATGAAATCCAACACGTAATAAAATACGTAGAGCAGTTTCATGAAAAAACTAAATAGGAAGAAGATGATAGTCAAAAGAATAAGACAATGAAAACTTCAGACGAAAAGGATTGTATAAAAAGGGGGGGAGGGGATCGTGACAAAGACAGAGTCATCCACCCACTCCCATGACATGAGACTGACTGATTAACGTATGGCCTTCCTGGCAGTGTTGCCAAAGGAAAATCATTGGAATCCGCTAGATCCCGTAAGGCATAAGGGGTGGCCACAAACAAATCGCCTCCATGTCGCTCTGTCCCCCGCCATTTCACTGCCCTGCTCCCAGCTCACACCCCCTTCTCTCATATACTTCTCCACTCCATCCCTCCATCTCATCCTTGGTCTCCCTCCCTCTCCCCCCCTCCACCTCACTCACATACACTCTCCTCGTCAGTCTCTCACTCTCCATCCTCTCCACATGGCCAAACCACCATAATGTGTTCTTCCTAATGCTTCCTATCACATCCACACCACAACACTCCTTCACTTTCTCATTTGTCAGTCTGTCTCTCCATGTGACTCCACATGCTCTTCTCAAATAACTCATTTCCACTGCTCTCACTCTTGACTTCTGTCCCTCCAACAGGGTCCAATCTTCACTTCCATATGTTAGAGTTGGTATCACAATACTCTCATGTAACAACTTTTTCACTTCCATGCTCACTTCCCTGTTGCTTATCACTGCTTTCAAGCAACCACCAACCTTTCTTCCCTGCTGCACCCTTTCAAGCACTTCACCCTCTAAACTTCCATCCTTACTCATCACACTGCCCAAGAACTTAAATTAACTCACATTCTCCATATCCTCCCCATCCAGTCTCACTCTACATTCACTGACTTCACTTCTCTCGAAACCATCACTTTACTCTTCCCTACATTCACCTTTAGATTCCGTTTCTTACACACTTTCCCAAGCTCATCTAGCAAGCCTTGCAGCTCCCATTCGTCTTCGGTCAACAACACAGTATCATCTGCAAACAACAGTACAGGGAGTTTCCAAACACTGCTCTCTCTCACTAGGGCTGCGCCCTACCTTGTATCTCTTTTATAACCTCATCCATATACAGATTGAACAACCATGGAGACATGACACATCCTTGTTTCAATCCAACCTTCAAATGGAAAAATTCACTCAGTTCACCATCCACAAGCACTGCAGCACCCTAATACATACTCTTCACTGCCTTCAACAACTTCCCATCTACTCCATCTATTCTTAATACTTTCCACAATCCTTGTCTATCCACCCTGTCATATGCTTTCTCCAGATCCATGAAGGTTGCATACAACTTCTTTCCCTTCTCTAGAAACTTTTCCACTAACGATCTAAGAATGAATATCTGATCTACACAATCTCTTCCCTTCCTAAAACCTCCCTGTTCTTCGCCAACTAATTTCTCTGTTATTTCCCTAATTCTGTCAATAAGTATCCTACGATATACTTATCCTAATACAATAAGAAGGCAAATACCCGTATGGTTCCCACACACTCCCTTTTCCCCATTTCCTTTGTACAGGGGAATAATTATACCTGACTTCCAATCCTCTGGGACTCTGGCTTCCTCCCAGGCCAATCTCCACACCTTCCACATCCATTCTTTTACTGTCTATCACGAATTTCCTAGATCGTGAAATTACGTATCGTAATTCGTGACATTGATCGACATTGTGGGAACGATGGAATAATTCTGAAATCCATAGAATTTTGCTCATTCTCTTAACCTTCCGCTTCTGTCCTTATATTTGCATCAAGTTTTCAAAACTTTCGTCATTTTCTCGTGAGTGACTGTCTCTATGTACAGACAGTGCATTCCACTGAGCGATATTTTGTGAATTATCGTTCCCTTATGATCGCCTCTTAACCGTTAAGCCACGCCTTTTCCCACGATGCCCTTGTGTTAGGCAGTATCGAGCCTTAGTCGTCTCTCGATAGTCACGGAGCACGGAATGCGATACCTAATGCAGATAGATTTCTTCTTAGTGACCTCCAGTATCCTGCAGTATCGGTGTATTCCCGAATCTCCCACCAACCTGGTGATCGACTGTAGCAGCGGCGATCTCATCTCCATTCACCAGTATTTCTTTTGTTTTCCTAGGCTAAGGTTATTTAGCTCAGTGCTTTACTTACCTATTGGTTTGAGTGCTTGAGTGAGTGCATTTTTTTCCCTCTGATTTTGAATAGATTCATGTAACGTAAATTTATTTTCATGTAATTAGTAAATTTACAGTTCGTTTTCTTGAGCTTTGTTAAATGTAACAGTTGTGTTTGATTTCCCCACATTTAGGACACTTTCACTACTCCAACTTAGCACAACTTATATTGATCACGACTGGTATTTAGGCTAGCTCTTGGTATTAATTCTTAAATCCGTTGTGCCAGCTAGGCGTTTGCATCAGCAAGAGTCTGGTTATCATTTATTATTAATTTTTGATTGTCAAGGGGGTGGACTAACTTTCTCAGAGGCCAACAGTACAGTAATACAGCTTTCTTGAGCTTTTAGTCTCTGCTGTGTACTGTTGAGAAAGTTTATAAAATTCTCGACTCTAGAGAATTGGTGAAGTAAGCCAGCATAAAAGTGAAATCGCTACTTGATTTCACTAGTCAATTCTTTTGTGACGATTGACAAGAAAATTGATTGTATTGTCCATAGACATATTCTTATTTCCCTCGTGACATCTGGGTTCATATTTATTTATATATAAAGGATGTTCTCATTTTCCCCCTGACGTCTTGCGACCTCCTTCCAGGATATAAACTCCTAGCCTTGAATTACCGAAATCACTCACACACTTCTAGCTAGGTAGACTTCTACATAGCAGCCAGCATATCAGTTTTTAGTCAGTCTCAGTCTGAGCATCATGGCAAGCAGAATATACCTACAGGAAGCGAAGGATATGGGGCTTACTAACCCCCAGGAAATCAAAGAGTACGTGCTATAGCGTGAGAATGTCGCCCGTGAAGAGCGGAAAATAGAACGTGAACACGAGCAAGAACAACGTGAACACGAGCGAGAACAGCGTGAGCGTGAGGAAAGTGAAAGAGAACGTGAACACGAGCGAGAACTACATGAACACGAGCGTGCCGAGCGCGAGGCACGTGACAAACACGAGTTTGAAGTGCTGAAGCTCAAGCGAAACTTCTTGGCTTCAGGCACATCAGGTGAAGCCAACCCAAGCTCCACGAGTGCTCTCCCAGCACCTGTTCTAGCAACTCCATGCCTCAAGCTTCCTTCGTACAAGGAAGGCGAGCGAATCGAGCCATTCATACCTCGTATCGAAGACATGGCACCGCTGTACGATCTGGATGAGGCAGCTAAGCAGCTTCAGTTTCTTAGCCTGTTTGAGGGCCCTGCCCTCGACATTCTCCACAGAATTCGCGGAGATAATCTCACGTACGAGATGATGAAGACTGCACTTATCAAAGCGTATGGTCTCACCGTTGATGATGCCAGAAATCAGTTCATGAGGGCACGTCTCCAGGAAAAGGAGACAGCTGTTCAGTTCCTTGACCATCTCACGGCTTTTTTAGACAAGTGGATGGAGAAGGATGAGACTCCTAGCACACGAGAGGGAATGAGCTTATGGCCCAGCTCAAGATGTGCAAAGTAAAAGATGCAAACCAAATGGTGGAAACGGCTGATGCATTCTTCACTGCGTACGGTTACCAAACTCGTAAGCAACAGTCCTGGAACAGGACAGATACTGCTAAGTCTGGGAAGCAATCTCAGACTGAACCCCATCATCAACACCATTCAAAGAATAATGGTCATGGTCCAGGCAAATCGCAGAAAAAGCACCAGGGGCAGAATACGCAGCAACCTGCTTGGAAGTGGTACAACAAGTACCCTAACAAGCAGCAGTATCAGCCAGGCAATCGACAAGCGGTACAAACCTTTTCAGCACCAGCCCCAGTGTATCGGAGGCAGGAGGCAAATGCAGCCTTCATTCCCCGACAAGCGCACGATGGTGCCATCCCCACAAGCACAGGTCCTCCTTCATAGTTCACTAGTCCCCCTCAGATGATGAACCCTCCTCCACAAGTGGTTAATGCTCCTGCTCCCCAAATGGTAAGTACGGCCCCTCATGCACCTACTCAAAGTACGACTCTTCACGCACCTAGCCAAAGTACGACCCCTCAGGCATCTAGTCCTGTCACGTTCGCAGAATTGTTCGCCATGCAGCCTTATCAATGGCTGGCCACTTCTTCCATAGGCCCTCCCGCAGGTAACAGTGCCTTCCTTGTTCAGCCAGGGTTTGTGGGAGGTGTTTCTGTAAATGTCCTGAGAGACAATGGTTTCTCATGTTGCACTGTCAGGCAAAGTTTGGTTTGGCCTGAAGAATACACAGGCAGATGGATCCAAGCTCAGCTCAATGATGGATCGGTGAGATTGTTTCCTGAGTCACATATCCAGGTAGCATCTCCCTTTTACACAGGTTCAACAGTTGCAGTTGTCATGCAAGAACCTATGTTTGACCTCATTATAGGTAACATACCAGGTGCCAAGTATAGTTGCACCGTAGATGTCACTACTCAGACTTCGGCTGCAGTAACACGAGCCATGGGCAAGGCTCCCAATTGTGTCACCTCGGTGGCCATAGATCTGATTGACAGTCAAGATGTTGTCCAAGATCAACAGTCTGACCCGACACTTTCTGTTGTGTGGAAGAAACTAAAGGGTAAAGTGATCAAGTCATCCTCCTCTCGGGACTTTGGCGAAAGCTTTGCACTTGACATCTCAAAGGCTTTCGATCGAGTCTGGCATAAATCTTTGATTTCCAAACTGCCCTCTTACGGTTTCTATCCTTCTATCTGTGCCTTCATCTCTAGCTTCCTTTCTGGTCGTTCTATAGCTGCTGTTGTAGACGGCCATCATTCTTCTCCTAGACCTAT
>JAGKTI010042994.1:0-10031 GCA_018397915.1 Birgus latro
CGATTTTGGCGCAGATCGCTCAAAGGTCAAAAGTCAAGGTCAAAGATGGGTGTGCCCCTTCGCTTTAATGCCTGAAAGATTTTGAGGAAAACTGGTACACATTTTGTCTGGGTTCTGGAAGAAATGAGTTGATTGTCAAAATTTAGGGTGTGGCATTATCTTGTGAAGGTCAGGTCCAGACTGGATGCGTATGAACTCACAGATCAGTGTGGGGATGGGAATGAGTTATTTGATTTTGGTGCAGGTTGAGCAGAAGTCAAAGTCATCAGTAAAGGTGAAAGTCTGGAGGTGACTTTGCTCAAATCTAAGCTCTCTCTGTAGTTCAGATTTTTTAATGCGGTAACATCTCGAGAAATTTTAATTCGGTAACATCTCGAGAAATGTACCTGTCCGCCTGTTTTTCGGATACGAGAAGATTCACCCGCATAAACCTTAGCGGAGCCATATCGTACCACACCACACCAACACCTACTGAGAGTTGTGACAACTACATTTCAGCCCGTCCAAGTCACCTGACCCACAGGCGCCATAGTGCCTCCCTGTGGTACGTCAGCAGGAGAAAGTTGAATGTACAGTCACTCATAACAGATCGTGGGGGTCCGTGTGTGTGTGGGCCTCTGCAATCCCTACCTCTTTCTATACGGCGAGTCTGTATAACGACGTGACGATGCAAACACTCATACACAAGGCAGAACTGTGACGATGTAACAAAGTAAGAAAGGATTATGTTAAAAATCATCTGTTATCGGTAGTCATAGTCAGTTCAATGTTGTATGATAAGATATGAAGGTTAGAGCCCCTTCGATGTCTAAGTTTTCATTAAGCAAGTGAGCAGTGACGACGGTAGTACAGGT
This sequence comes from Birgus latro, assembly GCA_018397915.1. NCBI lineage: Eukaryota > Metazoa > Arthropoda > Malacostraca > Decapoda > Coenobitidae > Birgus > Birgus latro. The sequence goes on from JAGKTI010042994.1 coordinate 855, forward strand.
CGAGATGCAGTTGAATCGTTTCGAAAATTTGCTTTGTATCCACATAAATAATGTTGTAAACCATTAAGAGTTTGGTTATCATTTATACATATGATTCCACTGGATAATATCATGTAGCCCTAGATTTATAGGATTACTACCCCGAAATAATATTTGAAGGTGTTAATGAGAGACAGAGAGAGAGAGGGTTGGGGGAGGGGGACCTGCTGTAATATGATTTACCTACGACTGTTTAGATGGTAAGCCCATGACTGTAACTGGCTAACATTACTGATACTGAAATTGCAGTTTATATATTTTTAATTATTTAACCAAGCTGTAATATTCATCAATGATACAGCACCTTTACTGTGGCGGAGGAACTGCTGTATAATCAAGCATGACATCTCATTATCCGTAGCTGTTGTCATTGCCGCTTTCATACAGTGGTAGCTGTAGCGTCGACAGGGATTACAGTTACCTAAAGGTGAGGATGAGGGTAGGAACCGGGAGTAAAAAGTTTTCCCGTTAAGGACAGTATATTGCGATCTGACGTATGGTATTTATACAGAGAGTAATTGCATGACATTATGCACAGGTGTTGTTATTGTCGCTTTCATGCAGTGGTAGCTGCGGTGTCGACAGAGGACGACAGTCACCTAAAGGTGGGGATGAGGTAGGAAACGGAGATTAAACATTTTTCCCGTTAAGGGCAATATATTGCAATCTGACATATGGTATTTATAGAGTAACTGGTCGACATCAAATGACTGCACAGTGAGGATTTCGTATGTGTAGCAAATATAACATTTCATTTCTATATTAACAAATGGCTTTAACCTCAAATACCATAGAAGAGCGGGAACGTAACACGTGACCCCCTCCTTCTGCCTTGGGGCTGCTCCATTACGACTTTGGCCAACTCAAACTGCTTCACTGTTCATTGTTTCGAGTCTTGGTCTGCTTAGAATGTATTACCTATTATTCAGGTGTGTTTTTCATTTGATATATGGAGGCATATATGACGAAGATATGCTAAATAACATTAATGTTCGATACTGTGTCCATTCAGCTCTTAATGGTTTACAGCATTATTTATGTGGATACGAGGCAAATTTTCGAAACGATTCAACTGCATCTCGACCTGCACTACCGTCGTCACTACTCACTTTCTTAATGAAAACTTAGACATCGAAAGGGCTCTAACCTTCATATCTTATCATACAACATTGAACTGATTATGACTACCGATAACAGATGACTGACAAACATAATCCTTTCTTACATTATTACATCGTCACAGTTCTGCCGTGTGTATGAGTGTTTGCGTCGTCACGTCGTTATACAGACTCGCCGTATAGAAAGGGGTGGGGACTGCAGAGGCCCACACACACACGGACCCCCACGAACTTTTATGAGTGACTGTACATCATGTGAGGAATTTCCCAACATTTGAAATAAATAAGACATGCTGGAAATGAAATGCAGTTCTTTCATCAGTGCAGTGCTAGTGGTTTGGTTTCCAACATTGATCCAGTGATCATGCCATACTTGATAACTATGTTATTTTCATTATCCTGATTAAATCAAGATTTATTCCTAATGTGAGGCCAACTTAAGGAAAAAGGATTTTATAGTATGCCTTTCATATTTAGTTGGCTAAAAAACACACACACACATTGCCAGGGGTCACCCATGCAGCCCAGTCAATAGTGAGAACTGGATACTTTGGAACACAAGGTTAGATTATGTTTAAACACTGAAGGGGACCTCTTTCAAATCTAGGTGGAATTGTGAATGAATTATTAGGGAGTAAAATAATTAAGTACCAAAGTTCACGTAGATCGGATCATTAATAACGGAAATGTTGATATAATTCTCTAGCCTCAGAGCAGTGAATCACCCATTTTTTATTTTCCTTACTAGTGAAGCAGATAATTGAAAAATTCTGCAAATGGTGAAACAGCCCTCAAATCTGGCAGAGTGATTCCCTCTGACATGCTTAGCAAATCTGTCCAACTGGCCATTTGAAAATCCAAAATGGTCAACACCAAACTAGATGCACATAACTCGCTACACTTCCTGTTCAAAATATTACGAAAAAAAGGCGTCCTATCACCAAGCGTCAGGATCTCCAGGAGGGACGGTGGGGGGGGAGATGACCATCAAAGTACCCACCATCCACCCCTCTCCTGGTGACGACCAAGTGAGATACCTGGAACCATTGTCTGACTCACTTCTTCATCATTTCTGCAACATTTGTGGCCTTTCCTCTAACTTTCTACATGTTCAGCACCACCTCTCCTCCTGTAAACCTCAACTTCTCTTCCTAACTGAGACTCAACTGTCTGAGGCAACTGACAGTAAACCCTTCTTTGTATCCTCCTACTTTCTCTATACTCATTTCATAGCCAAAAGTGGCTGTTGTGTATATGTATGTAACAACATATCTTGCTCTCGTGTTCCTGAACTTGAATCTTCTGAATCCTCTACTCTCTGGCTTCGGGGCTTCGGCTTTCCTGTCATTCTCTGACTAAATATATATGTGCTGTTGACTTATCTAACTCTACCGACTATGAAAAATTCTTGAAGTATCTTACTTCTACGATGGAACATATCCTATAAACTTCTTTCTCTGAAATCTCCATTCTAGGAGATTTACCACCATCTTTGGCTCTCCTGTCCTTTCACTGATCCTTCTAGTGAACAAGCCTATATCATATCTGTCCTCAGTGACCGTGAGCTGCTTGTACAACACCCTATCGATACCCTGACCTCCTTAGAGAGATCCAACATACCTGACCTCTTCCTTAAAAGTAATCATTCTGCCCACGCTGTTAATCTTTCCCTGCTGTTGGGCTCCTCCGATCACAACCTTATGACCTTAACCTGTCCTATCGCTCCAGTAAGGCCTGTGGGCCCTCCAGAGAAACGTCGGTTGTGGTAATTTGGAGCTGCTGAATGGGAAGCCCCCAGGCACTACTTTTCAAATTTTCGCTGGAATGATTATTGCTTCCATGGCTGAGAGTCATCTAAGTGTGCCTTGTACATTACGGAGATTATTCCCTCAGGCGTGGAAGCATACATTCCTTTCTCTTATCCTTTGACTAATACAAAAAATCCTTGGTTTAATCACGCTTGTTCTAATGCTGTCCACAACAAGGAGAAGGCCTGCATAGGTACTGGGGCCAACCAACTCCTAAATCTCATCCGTTTTGTGTTTCTGCCCGGAATCATGCTAAGTCCGTTCTTCACTCGGCTAAAAATAATTTCATTTGTACTAATATACTCTGAACTCTCCAACTCAAATTCTTCTCGCTCCTTCTGACACCTTGCCAAAAACCTTTCTAACAACTTTACACCACCTTCCCTCCTCTTTTCCACTCTGATGACTCTGTAGCTATATCATCTTCTTATAAAACAGAACTCCTCGCTCAGAGTTTCTCTTCCATTCTACCTTAGACGATTCTGGTGTTGTTCCTGAATCACTTCCCCCCTTCTGACTTCCTCATGCTGACATTAAAATTTCTTCAGCTGATGTATTTTCTGCTATCACTGGCCTCAGTACTAACAAGGCATATGAGCCCGATGGGGTCCCTCCTGTTGTCCTCAGGAACAGTGCTTCTGTGCTTACACCCTGCCTAGGTAAACTCTTTCACCTTTACCTGTCAACTTGAGCTTTTCCTTCTTGTTGGAAGTTTGCTCTCATTCAGCCTTTTCCAAAGAAGGGTGACCATTTCCATCCATCTAACTATCGCCCAATTCATTTAACATCCTGTGTTTCAAAAGTTTTGGAATCTATTCTTAAAAATTTTTAAAGCTTTTTTCATATCACAAACGTCTTTCTTTTCGTCAGTATGGGTTCTGCCAGGGACGCTCCACTGGTGATTTTCTCATCTACCTTTCAGGCTCCTGGTCATCCTCGTTTCGGGACCTGGGCAGAAGCTTTGCCATTGCACTTGACGTCTCAAAGGCTTTTGATAGAGTCTGGCGTGGATTTTTAATTTCCAAACTGCCCTCTTACGGTTTCTATCTTTCGATCTGTACCTTCATCTATAGCTTCTTTTCTTTCGTTCTATGGCTCCTGTTGTAGACGGCCACCATTCTTCTCCTAAAGCTATCAATAGTGGTGCTCCTCAGGGTTCTGTCCTATCACCAACTCTCTTCCATTTATTCATCAATGACCTTCTAAGCTGTACATCTAACCCTATGGTGATGATTCCACCCTTCATCTTTCCATTCACTTTCCGCAGCGTCCATCTCAACAGTTATTTCAACAAACAAAGGATGAGGCTATGGCACAGGTAATGTCTGACTTGGCCCGTATCTCTGATTGGGGTAAAAGTAATCCTGTTGTTTTAAATGCATCAGAAACTCAGTTCTTACACCTATCAACCCGACAAAATGTTCTGCAGGAGTACCCTATAATTTTTTATAATATCCAACTCAATCCTGCATCATCTTTAAACATACTTGGGGTTTCATTCTCTCGGGATTTGTCTTGGAAAGATCATATTACCTCTCTTGTCAAATCTGCTTCCACGAGATTAGGTGAGCTAAGCCGACTCCATGTCTTCTTTATCCCTGCACAGTTGTAGACTTTGTACACGAGTTTTATTCTCTCCTGTGTGGAATACAACTCTCACCTGTGGAAAGGCTCCCCACACAAGCTATAGTCCTTCTCAACAAGGTGGAGTCAAAGGCTTTTCGTCTCATTAATACTCCTCCTCCTACTGGCTCCCTTCAACCTCTATCTCTTCGTCGCACTGTTGCATCTTTATTTCTTTTCTCTTGCTACTTCAATGGTCTCTGCTCCTCTGAACGGTCTGCTTGCATTCCTCCACCACTACGGAGGACTTGTAGCACCCATCTAACAACAAACTCTCATCCCTTATCTGTCCAACTTTCTAGTGGAAGAGTCACCCGTTACTCACAGTCATTCATGTATGCAATAGGTCAACTCTGAAAGTGTCTCCCCATGTCTGTATTTTCTACTTCAGTCTTTCAAACGCAGTGTGTCCAGGCATCTCGAAATGAATGGATCTTGAATTTAGCTCTCTGTTAACATGTTTTTTTGTTTTTTCTTGGGGAGAACAGTTTGCGGACTCCTGGCCTTTGGTTTCTTCTTCCTTGCCTGAAGAAAGAAACTGGCTTACCAATTTTTTTTTTCTTACAGAAATGCAACTATCTGGTCCGTCTCAATGATCCTGACGCCGATTTGTACGTCTTCAGTCATGCTGTATCCCTGACAGTACTCTTAGTGATACAAATTTATTAAAATTATTAGCAAAAACCATATACATCAGGAGTTCTAAACCTGTGGTTCATGGACCATAAGAGGTCAATGACACTCCTAGTGGTCCACAGAAGGATGGAAGGAGGTACTAATTTTCGAGAATTGCTGTTCATATTTCTGGACCTTATCGCCGATTTGGTTGTCTTGCTTTGACAACTCTCATCCCATTTTCATTGTTAGTCTGGGTTCTGCACACTATTGACAATAAAGACACAACACCGATCTAGGGCGGCTCTTGAATTTAACTGTTAATGTGCTCTCTCTAGCACCCAACCAAGTATGCCAAGTCTGCTGACGAAGAAACAGTGTCAGAATTCTCATAATCTTTGTTTAGTGTTTACCATTGCTCCCTTCTTCCTCCCCATTTCTTTCCTTTACTTTTCTTCTCTTTGCCTCACCCTCCTTCCCTAATCCCTCACCCCCCCTTCCTTCTTTTCTCACCTCCCCTTCTTTCTCCCAGGAGAGCCGAATTTTCTATTCCTGCACTTCCTGCTCAATATACATTAATAGACTTAATATGTGGTGTACGTGACTTAGACACATGGTTTTGAACTTGGCAGTTAATTTCAACTTAAGTAGAACTGTCAGCAAGCACATATTAACAGAATAAACATCACTATGATGATGACGATGATGATGGCTATGATAAACTCCCTAATTTGAGCTTCCTAAATATTCGTTTTATGTACATGATCCTCGTGCAAGAAGTTGAAATATTAACCTTGCATGCAAACAGACAAACAAACAGATCGACAAGCAAACGGCCAGAAAGCTAAACATCCCCTGGTGTCTGTGTAAACATGGCAACTAGAGGTGGAGAGGAGGAGAGGTAGCGAGGTCAATGAAAATACGCACCAGGAACCCTTGTAACTTGGCCGGATTTGGTGGTGGGGAAAAACATGATGTGTGTGTGTATGAGGCTTTATTGCCATGATAATATGTACAAAGTAGCAAGACAGGATAGGCAGGTCTGACCCTCTCTGTAATCAGTTCCACTTGTCCTGTATGTAGGTAGCGTGATGGCAAAGACTGAGAAAGCAGGGTTGAAGCTGACACAGTATCCATACATGTCATTATGTAATATTGCCTACTGGTGGATTTGTCCATAAGTATAGGAGTCAATATTCAGTAATAAGTGTTATGATAAGTTACTCAGTTTAAGTGGCATGAATCAGTAAAAATAACAATACTGGTGCCATTATATCCTTACTTTTGAGGATACTGGCCGTGAATCATAATCGCCCATATATTACGATGTGCTTGGTATTTCTGGGTAACTGAAATTCTCACTTGTGCCGAACTGTTTTTTCCTTTAACCTTTAAGCGAAGTTAGAACCATCTCACGAAAATAAAAAATCGTCTGTGGGTAGCGAGAATAAACCCCGTGCGATCAATTACAACAGTAGATTTTTTGACAGATTTTAAAATTTCAGCGGTTTAGTGATTCCCTGTGCTAAATAGAGTCGTCTGAGGGCCTTCAAAATATAAAACTTCCTCCCCCCCCACGATGAATAGAGAGGACGATACCTTAACCTTTTCACCTCAATGTCTTCATTTTATTTTTTATGCCTTCAGACGTGTTTATTTAACCTGGGAGAGATTTCTTTGAACAGGAGGATTTAGGCTTTACTTCCATTAACCCCGTCAATAGAGCAGGTGTTGCCCAGCTTGAATAATAATGTCGTGAATGTAGCAAAAGGGTTAATTTCTGACTAATGCCTTTCAATGATGTCTACTCCCTTTTCTGTGCCTTCATTTCAAGGTTCCTAGGTTCAGGTAATTCATCTGCTCTTTCCTTCAGTTCATCAATATCTTCTGAACCGTACTCTACATCCAGCCATACCGACACATACGTTCATGACTCCCCTTTCACTTTTCCATCCTATCGCCACAGCATCGACAGAAACAGTAATTAAACTCTCACGGGATAAGGCTTCGGCATAATGAAGTGCTGATTTTTTGTCTCGTTCTTTGTGATGGGCATAAAAATAACCTTGTTACTTTTTAATGCCATCGTCAGCCCATGTATCTCTGACTCGACACACTCTTGCACATCACCATTCCTTGATCTTAAAAAATGATAGAAAAAAGGAAAAGAAGAAAAAATCAATCCTTCATTACCTCTTATTCTTTGTGTCTTTCTCTCTCTTCTTCTGCCTTGGAAAGATCAAAATACGTCTCATTTAAAAAAAAAAAGAAAATGCTGTGCAGAGGTTAGATGTTCCACACTGGGGTTTGCATTCTTCAACCCCATCCCTCCCTGAGACTGTACAGGGGCTCCTTCGACCTTGTGTGGAATACGGCTCTTATGTGTGCTATGTGTGGGGACGCTAGCCACACACAACTTATAATTGCGTTGGAGTCAAAGGCTTCCCGGCCCAAGAAACTCTTTCTCTCACTGACTTCAATCTCTCTCTCTCTCTCTCTCTCTCTCTCTCTCTCTCTCTCGTCGTAACTGTCATGGCCGCTTCAGTTGACATCTTAGCTTGCTTATCATCTCAAGCACGCAGCACATGTATAGCAACAAACTCACTCCTTTTCTTGTCCAACATCTCTATTGCAGGAGCTTTTTCTCAATATACAACTGATCATCTTTTGTATTAACTTCTTTATTCTGCCCTTCTCACTTCCTGTAATTCGCAGTTTTTCAGTGCAGTATACCCAGGCATCTCAACAGGAGCATTCATACAGAGCAACATCAGCGTCCACCAGTTGGTCGAAGGGCCGAACAGTTGAATTTGTCCGTGTCATTGACTGCCAACCAACTGCTCTCAAAGTAAGCTTACATCACTCTTATCTGATTCTAAACCCTTTCGCCACGTTTGGCCCAATTCGAATCAAAATTTTATGAGTTGATTTATACTGTGCCCTTAAATTTTTGGTCAGCTCCTTGCTACCCTTATCGTTAGTTGCGTTTTCTTTCATTTATTCTTTTTTGTTAAATTTTGGCAGGCACTTCTACCCTCAGAATTAACCGATTCCGACCAAACCTGGACACAATCACCAACCTGTGACCTAATTGTGTTCGCAAGGTTTTTGTTGCTAGGTAACTACCTGCTTTTCATCCTTTTCACGTTATGAGCTGTAGAAACATTACTAATGAGTGTAAAAAGCTCTGCCTTCTCTAGGCATAATCTTGGGGTCATTTCCTATCAGAAGTGTGCCATCCATTTTTCTCTCTCTCCTTTAGTTTTTGAGTGACAACCCTGCAAAGCCTGGCCTCAGAGTCCCTGCCAGTCGTGTTTAATTGTGGCAGGCACTTCTATCCATCAGAATTAACTGATTTCTACCAAACCTGGACACAATGACCAGCCTACGACCTAGTTGTGTCCGCAAAGATTTGGTTACTAGGGAACTACTCGTTGCCTAGCAACGGCCTGCTTAGCCCCTTCGCGGCCGTGGGTTTAAAAATTGTCAGTACCCAGTGGCCAGCCCCAACACCATTTTTTCAGATTTCGAAAATCGATTACTTCTCTTACTAAACTGAAGAGAAATGTTTGACGAACCTGGCAATGCAGTTTTTGCGGTTGCAAATTTCCATTATCGGCAATTAGAATTTAACTAAGCTTTAATTCATTACTATGTAGTACAAAAAGATGATAATAACAAGCCTGACTTACAAATTTCGAATTTAAAGTAAGAAGACAAATTTTCGCGATTATTAATCTCGTGCTAAAACTTTCGCCTCTATGTCAACCGTGAGAACTGACCACGACTCTCACTCCCATAATCGCTCTATACAGTTCCTCTATTACAAGCGTATCACTTTCGCCATAAACATTAACAGGGAACAAGCCTGAATATGGAATTTGATGATCACTCCCTACATACTACAGATGAATCATAATCAGGGGTTCAAGGCTACACTTACATTACACTTATACTAACTTATACTGCACTTA
>JAGKTI010042996.1:0-10031 GCA_018397915.1 Birgus latro
TTCTTAATTAAGTCAGGGAATGGTGGATACCCTACCCCTACATAGCACAAGTCGTCTCCAGTAACTGTACGTTCGCCCAGCATCTGAATCAACCCAGCATTATACAGTTTAATAATAGGCTTCAGGTCACCCCCGAGCCAGGACTCTCAGCCATGTAATAAGGAAGACATCATTGCAGCATCAAAAACCTTTCGCTTGACATGAAATGGGATAAAGGACACATATTGCAAGATCTGGTACATTCTACTCTCTGCGTGGGCTTTCATATCTGCAGATACTGATCCGTCACAGGTAAATACACTACCTAAATACGTATAATATAAACATGTTTCTGTCACAGTATCCTCAGCTGTTACAGTCTTCTTGTCATCTTTGTCACCATATATTACAAAAAAATATGTATATATATTTCTTTTAAGTGATTTTTACCATGTTGGTGGCAAAACTGCCTAAGAATAAACAGTTTCTGTTTGATTGAAGAACATGTGGTAGACAGCAACACTGCGTCGTCCATAAGCATTTGAACATGTAGCCCCGACAAGAACCCATCCATCCCATATCCTTCTTTATGTATCTTAAGGCCGTTCACATATAGTTTAAATAACAGGCATGAGGTAGATGATCCCTCTCGTACTCGTATGGATGCTGTTACCACCGCCCTCCCTATTACACTTTGTGTTACACAGTACGGTACATAGACACAATCAGGAGCAACATAATCCCACCTCATCCCAGGAGTTCCAGAATATTAAACAGAACATCACCCAGCACTCGGTCATTTGCTTGGGTGAAGTCAATAAACATTACTAAACAACTTGCCTTCTTTCGTTTAGCAATGTCCGTCAACAGTCGTAAGGCAACAGTTTGGTCAGCACAACCAAGCTCTGGTTGACTCACCCTCTGTTCACGATAAGGAGCAAACCACCTAGCCCTCTTAAGTTATCAGAGGAGGCTGGATGACTCCGTCACTGATGCCTGTCCAGGATGTAACACAGCACCCCATACTATTAAGCACATCATGCACATCATGGAAGACTGCATTGCACACAATCACCTACGTCAGCAACACAACATACACTCGAGAGCTCTGTGGGAAAGCCCGGTCTCGGCCATGGCCTTCCTTAGGGACTCGGGGCTGTTCGACCAGACTGCCTAGGGAACAACTACTACTACTACTACGAGCACACAGGATCATTTAATAGTTTCCCAGTTACGTCAATGACACTCATTCCTCTGTAATTTGCTACTAATTTCGTATCACCACATTTGAATGTCATGAACATTCATGCAACCCCCCAGGCGGTAGGGTAACACTCAGACAAAATGTACTGTTAAATGCAGTAGCTATAATCATAATCCACTGCAAAGGTAACAGCCTAATGACTCCAGATGATACCTCATCTTGACCAGATGTTTTATCTTGTTTGTCTTTTGACTCGATCGCATACCTCTGTAGCTGTGATAGGTTCGTCCAAAACAGATGTTATAGTCATTGTATGGTAGTTATTAGATCAATATCAGGTATATCAGGGGGATTAATGATCTGCTGCAGATGGTTCTTGAAATCCTCACTAAAGGGGATATTATGAGGACATTCTGCCTCTGCAAGCTTCTCGCACCAATTTATCGCAGGCCACACCCTCCCATCATCCCCACCTTGCAACAGCCTCTCCCATCTACTCGTATCCAGTGCTAGGTCACAGGGGATCGTGACAGCCTCGCAGCGACACTCCCTGCTACACTCGCACAGCACGTCACTTAAGCTTGCGATAGACATCAACAATGTTAATACCGAAACCGGTATCATGCTCGACCAGGATGTGTAAAAATTCGTCTGTATTGCCTTCCACCCTTGTAATATGTAAATTGCCTTGATCGGGTTTTTAAATTATTAACCACAAACAAATGGACTTAGAATATACAGTATGCTTTGTTATTATGGGTACTAGTTTTATTAGGTATCCATGGGTGTATATACTTGTATGGATGCTCGACCTGCGCCACCTGCCGAACCAAAGGGCCAAACGCAGTGTCCATGTCACCTATAACAGGAAACAATGCATTATTTCTGGAAGTTTTGAATCTCACTTATATGCCACTGTATGACTTAGGGTCATAATAAGGCGAGTCAGAAGGGGTACACAGCAGAAATCCAGTACCACACCTGGCAAACGGGATAAATGCATCCACGCTTTATCATCACTAGTATCAACATATGTAGCATACTCATACCTATACAAATTCTGTTTAACGAGCACTACCGTTCTGACTAGGTGGGACGCAGTATCATCAATACTTTTATAAGATAAATATCCAGGAAAGCCAACATCTAATTGTGTTATAACCTCTTTTAATCAGATTACATCAAAATCACATACTCGTAAAAATCCATGAACGTTTGTTTTGTCCAGTTTTGTGTGAACACCATTGATATTCCATGAAACATTACGTACAATACAGATCTGTGGCACATTTAAAAAGGCTGTGGGTTTCAGCTATCAATGACTAGTCCACCCTTGTATAACTTCCGTTCTCGAGTATCAAGTCGAATTTCACATCCAACTGGCTTTTTCTGTTGCTACCACCGCACGCAAATGCTTCCATTTATTCCCTGTGCTGGGGTGAACATCGTCTATCTATCTATCTATAGCCCGACGCCCTACTCCCGCAAAGGGTGGCCGCAGACAAAAAGCCTCCAAGTCGCTATGTCACCCACTATTTGACTGCCCTCCCCCGAAATCACTCCTCCCTCCCTCATATACATCTCAACTCCATCCCTCCACCTCATCCTCGGTCTTCCCCTCCCTCTATTTCACCTAAATACACCCTCTTAGTCAGTCTGATATAAAACCTGATACAAATTCGCTCGTTCTGGCACCCACTCTCCTTCAGTTTCTTCGACTTATCTATTACTCAGTCCCGATGTGTGTGTGTGTGTGTGTGTGTGTAAGGGTGGTGATGAAGATTTTGCCTCCACCGCCACTAATATGGGCCTCTTACGGCTGTTTTCTCGACGTCCTATTCTGCTGTGCGAGATGATGCCGTTCGTCTCCCCTATCTCGTTCCATATCGTTCACCTTATTCACAGGCACTTTCCTAGCCATTCTTTCATTCTCCAGTCTCTGCATGTCACCCTGACCTGCGCCATCAGGCTGCCCTACAGCCAACTCTCACCACCCTCTCTTATACCTCTCCTCCCCATTCTTCCTCATCACTTTTTCTTTCCCCCTCCCCCTCCCCCACCCCTCCACTTCACTCACATGCATCCTTCAGTCTCCATGGCCAAACCACCTGAAGGAGGCGTGAGAGGGTGACAACGCATGTACCTATACTCTTTTCATTTTACTTTGGGTCCCCCTAGGGTAACTTCCTGTATAATATCAAGATCTACAAAAAAAAAAAAGTGCAAGGAAATATAACAGTAATACCAAAACAATAATCTTCTGTAGGAGTCTTTATTATGACTTTTTGCAGGATGTGTTTCATTTAATTTGTAGTAAATAAGGATAAGTAGGGGAAAGCGCTAGCTCAAGGGGTCTTAACCTTTTTCCCTCTCCAGACCTCCAGTGGATTACTCATCATGTCCCCATACCCCCTTTGTCATTCTCGAGAATTTCTCATCATCACCAGTCCCATCAGCTGCCAGTATGACTTCGAAAGATGTCAATAGCTTGGTTTTAATTTACATTTGGATAATTAGGAACAGAACAGAAAAGAAAATCATTATACATTTAACCTATTTATTTGCAAATAAATTTTAAAAACATTCAGGGAGCAAATCCCATACCCCAAGATACTAGTGCCCCCACCCCCATGGGGTATGGATACTCCCGGCTAAGATCACCTGCTCTAGTTCCTAACTCCATCCACTACTATATGCACTGAGTGTACAGAGAGATTAAGTTAGGTTAAGCTGGGTTTCTTTGGGTTTGTTTGTTTTGGTTTGGTTAGGTTAAGCTACTTAAATATCGATGCAACAGTGGACACAGACAGGGGTTTAATAACCTCCTCTCCCCATTAACTACGCATTAAGCAAATCATTTACGAGGGGAATGTCATAGTGAAAATCCGCTCTAAATTGACCTGAAAATGTAAAAAAGAAAAAAAAAAGTTGCACAATTTGGGGTTAAAATTAATGTTTGCCAAAGCGAAGATTTGCTAGCCTAGCTTTGCTTAAACTTATTTTAAGTAGCGTGAGGTTATTTCATGTTCTTTTCTAGTCAGGACTTTTATACTTAACCTAACCTATCCCAACGCAAACCTAAGCCCTAAGGGCAGTGTTATTCTACATGATTGTCTGCAGTTTTCTTGACTGAGTTAAATCCATAGGTCATGTCAGTAGTAAAATATAGTCCTATTCCATCAATTCCCAGTTTTATGAAGTCACTGGATTTGACAGACTTCTTAGCATGGTACTGTAGAACCTAGTAAGCGCAATCACATGCACTGAGGATGACATCTTTGAACGTGAGCTGATATGAACCACGATCGGCGGTTAAGCATTGGACGACAAGTTGCCAGCAATGAATGAGTGTGTGTGTGTGTATGTGTGTGTGTGATTTGGAAAAAGTACAGATTGAGTGAGCTGGCAAATAATGTGGCTTAGGGTTGCATTTTCTCCATATATCAAACATTGTTCTTTGAAAGTAAAAGAGCTGATGTCTGACCTACTGGTCCGTTTGACAACTGTTTCATCTGTAGGTGGGTCGCAACAAGAAACGTATTATGTGAGTCCTTAATGTACTGTGTATGTAAAGACCCATAAATACTGCACTGGAGCTGCTGTGATGCAACAGTGGTTCCAAATCCAAATGCAGTCCTTCCCCCTTACGTTTACTAGCCTGCAATAGAATGCTGTACTAAGAAGTAGGCTTTTTGGTCCAGTGACTAAAGCAGGCGAGTGCTACCACTACAGTCCACTGTGCTTTGAAGCAGGCAAGTGTTAAGCTGCTATTCGGATGTCGTATCAGTTGAGAACCTGAAAGCAGAGAAAATGAGAAACCAAATACAGTTTTTCGAAAAAAAAAAAAAAACTCAGATTTTTCATGCTTTTTCTGTTGGAAGTTGAGCACCATTCTGAACGAGCAAAAACCACCTTTTCTATGTACTGAGAGAGAGAGAGAGAGAGAGAGAGAGCAGTACATGCATTTATGATATTGCGTCTCATAAACCTTCCTTGTATATGGGCCTGCGACCTGGCTACAGTGTATGGCATTGAGTTGAAGAGTGTGCTTTAAATAACTATATGCAATTATTATTTACTGCTTGCCTTTAAATACAGTTTTTGCATGTCATAATAGCAGGTTCATAACAAACAGGTATACTTGAAGCTAATGTCTGTTGTCAATAATACTTCTTTTGATACAGGAGGATGGGGGAGACGGCACTTTGAGCTTCCCTTTTCCCCGAAGTTTATATTCCTAAAGACATCAGCGCAGTGCTATGAATGTCCCCACCTCGTATGAACGCGAGAAGCTCGGTTATTATTGTTGCTCTTGTTGTTGTTGTTGGCTGTGGCGGTGGTGGTGTTAATGGTGATACTTTGTGTCAGCAGTGCGTGTTTACTGTGCGTGTAGCAGGAGTGAGCGCTGCACCTGAGATTCCCCCAGGAGAGAGATGAAGGCAAGTACGCGTGTCAGCTGTTCACCCACCCACCCACCCATGGTGTTCATCTCAGCCCTCAGCATTACAGGTCAGTTATATCACACACACACACACACACACACACACACACACACGAGTATGCACACGAGCCCGTTATTGCTCCCTTACAGGGTCTAAATGAAGCAAAATAGAATGCTTTACATTCTACTGAACTAGATATACGACTGAAATATGAAGAACCAATTTCCAGTTTAACTATTTGGTTGGCAGTGAAGGTAAGTCTATTGTGGCTGCACAGGTACACGCGTCGAGTGAGATAAGCGGTGGTCCTGAGCGGTATGTGCAGGAGGGCAGCTTGATAGAGCTCAGCTGTACCCTGCGTCACCACACCTAGCCACCGGAGTATGTCTTCTGATAGCCTATCATAGCCGTCTATCAATCTATTTCCCGACGCAATAATCCCGTAAGGGGTGGCCACAGACAAATCGCCTCCAAGTAACCCGGTCCCCAGCCATTTCACTGCGCTGCTCCCAGTTTACATCCCCCTCCCTCATGTACCTGTCCGCTCTATCCCTCCATCTCATCCTTGGCCTCCCCCTCCCTCTCTCTCCCTCCACCACACTCACATATATTCCCCTCGTTAATCTCTCGCTCTTAAACCTCGCCACATGGCCAATTCACCTAAATGTATTTCTCCTAACGTTTTCTATCACATCCACATCCACACTACAACCTTCCTTTACTTCCTCATTTGTCAGTCTCTCTCTCATTGCAACTCCACATGCTTCTCTCAAATAGGCTAACTCATTTCCACTACTCTCATTCTTGACTTGTGTCCTTGCAACAAGATCCAAGCTTCACTTCCATACGTGAGAGTTGGTATCACAATACTTTCATGCAGCGACTATTTTACTTCCATGCTCACTGCTCTGTTTCTTATCACTGCTTTCAAAGAAACTGCAGTCATTCTTCCTTGTTGTACCCTTTCAAGCACTTCACCCTCCAAACTTCCATCCTTACTCATCACACTATCCAAGTACTTAAATGCACTCACATTTTCCATTTCCTCATCATCCAACCTCACTGCACATCCAGTGACTTCATTTCATTCGAAGACCATAACTTTACTCTTCCCTACATTCACCTTTAGATTCCGTTACTTACGCAATCTTCCAAACTAATTCACCAAGCCTTGCAGTTCCCCTTCGTCTTCACTTAACAATATAGTATCATCCACAAACAACAATACAGGGATTTTCCAAATGCGCCCTCTCTCATTACGACCGCTCCAACATTCACTCACTGCCCTACCATGTATCTCTTTGATAACCCAGTCCATATACAGACTGAACAACCATGGAGACATGACACATCCCTGCTTCAATCCAACATTCAGATAGAAAAATTCACTCAGTTCACTATCCACATGCACTGCAGCCTTAGCCCCCTCATCCATGCTCTTCACGGCATTGAACAACTTCCCATTTACTCCATACATCATTAATCTCTTCCACATTCTTTGTCTACCCACCCTGACATAATTATGTTTTCTCCAAATCCGTGAAGGTCGCATACAACTTCTTTCCCTTCTCTTGAAACTTTCCACTAAAGACCTAAGAAAGAATATCTGATCTACACAACCTCTTCCCCTCCTAAAACTTCCCTGTTCTTCTCTAGCTAATTCCACTGTTATTTCCCTAACTCTGTCAGTAAGTATCCTACCATACAAATGCCCCCAGTGACTACCACACACTTCTTTTTCCCCTTTTCCTTTGTACGGGGGAATAATTATACCTGACTTCCAATCCTCCGGGTCTCTACCTTCCTCCCAGGCCAGTCGCTATATCTTCCATATCCATTCTACTATTTCTCCCCCATGCTTCAGCATTTCACCATACACTCCATCATTTCCTAGGGCTTTCCCCATTTTGACTTTATTGCTTCCACTACTCCCTTCCTACTAATTTCTTCCTCTCTTCTCACCTCCCTCCTTCTCCCAGCCATTTCTCGGCCACTTATCCTCGCATCACTTTCATTCACTATGTTTAACACTTGCTGAAAGTGTTCTCTCAATCTGCTCACTTTTTCCTCTCTTCTCCACTAGAAATCTACCATTTTCATCTTTCACTCTCCGACTAACTTCTTTATCACCAGCTCCAATTCTCTTTAGCTCTTTCCAGAGCATTTTCTTACATTTCCTCCACTTGACACTCAAATTCCTTCCTAACCTTCATTTACACTCTTCTTTCTCTCTCTCTTACTAATCTTTTCACCTCTCTCTTCCTCTCTGCATATAACTCTTCCATCTCTCAACTTCCTCCAAGCCTCTGCTTCCCATCCACTCACTATATGCTTTTTTCTTCAGTGCCACTGCTTGTTTCACCTCTTCATTCCACCATGCTGTTCCATGCACCGCTTTTTATCTTCTCTTCACCCCGCACACCACTTCACACGCTGCACATATTCTTTTGTGAATATCTTGCACACACCTTCCACCCCCATCATCTGCTCCAAATCATATTTACCCAGTCATTCCTCCACTTCTCTTATATTCTGCTTTTTTTTTCCCCCATCTTCTTGCAACCTTTCTACTTCACTTGTATGGATCACTTCTTCCTGTTCTTACCTCCTATTTCTCAATTGCATTTGAACCTTGACTTTCACCACCACCACATGGCGGTCAGAAACTCCACTCCCCCCAAATCTGTATGCTCTTGCAGCCATTGCACACCTTATATTATCATCCACACACCTATAATCAATCATTCCTTCTGTTCGTTCAGTTCACCACCCACTCTTCTCAACACTCGCCCAGTATACCTGTGGATCATTTTGTGTATAAAGAGGGTATTGGCTATCCCAACCCCCTCTATATACAAATGTCCTCTATAGCACTGCCTTTCTCACAGAATTCTGCAGGCACACCCCACTCACCAACTACTCCATCCACCTTCACATTCCCTACTTCTCCATTCATATTTCCACTCAAAAACACTCTCTCATTCCTTTCAAACTTTTCCATGCATGCTTCCACATTTATCCAGAATTCTTCTTTCACTCTCCGTGCATGATCATGCATTGGCACATACACACAATCGCCAACAATTGTACTCCTACTTTCAGTCTTACCCACACAATCACTGAGCCAACTGATCTTTAATTCTCCTTCCATTTCTTGCACACAACAATACATACTCCTTCATTTGCCCTCTCATTCTCACCTACTCCCGTGCATATACCCCATCCATGCTCACACCCTCTCACACTCTCACCTCATCAATTTGTCTCAGTTATTCCACATATATCCAGTTTTGCGCCCTCAAGCACCTGGACAATCTCTCTTTTAGCTGATCATTCACACACACTCTGTGCCGTAATCCGTACCACGTCCTTTGTTCGGTCCTTAGTCGTCACCTGTTGGTCAGTCCTGGTCCGAGGCTTCTTGTTTGACTTTTTAGCTAGTTGTTTTCCGTGAAGGAGCACTAATCCTCCGCCAACACACTTGTTGTCACGTAACAGTTGGTTGGTTATAAGGTTAACATCCAGCGCTGTAAATTATTTCCTTGTTTACAGGAAATGCTTTGGCTTGCCACTCAGTGTGCAGCTACCTTAAAATAGAGCACCGCCACACTAAGTGGGTGTATGATGGGCGCCCCCACCTACCTAACACAGCCGTACTACGATCAGCTTTGATACCGCCATGAAGGTAAGTTACGCCAATATATGTGTGTGTGTGTGTGTGTGTGCTGGTGGATCATGCAGCGAGCATTGGCATGTAGGGGTAACGGTAATATATTCTATTTAAATAATTACAGATTTATTGAACATAGCAAACTGCAAATTGCCATAGTTACATGTTACGGTTAATTGGAGGGATGTGCTATTGGGAAACGTCCAATTACACCACCAGACGCTTTCTTTTATTTAATTTTACAGGATGTATGAATGTAAGATGTTCGTTTGGTTCTTTTCCTTTCACTACGATGACGTATTTTGTTTAGTTCTTGCTACCTCCAGACAACTAGATTCACATAAGGGGCGATTTTTTTTTTTTTTATATATATATACTAAAGGGGTTAGATAGAGCTCTTACTAACTCTCTTGGTCGGCCACGGATTTGATTAAAGAAAGCTGGAGGTGGCATGAAGAACTTAAGAATTACGTTAGCATATTGAACGAGTATCCAAGAATATCGTTTTTCCAGTACTTGTCTTACTCGTTCCACCTGTTATTACCATCTGCCATCTCACTCCTCCATCTTCTAATACCTCCATCTCCTCCCAAATCACACGTATCCTTCCCTCCCTCCCTCCTGCTCTCCCTTTTCCCATATATCTGTCCCTCCTTCCCTCTGCTCACACATCTGCCTTTCCCGCCCTTCCTCCATCCTCTCACACATCTGTCCCTCCCTCCATCCTCTCACACAT
>JAGKTI010042998.1:0-10030 GCA_018397915.1 Birgus latro
TAAGTAGATTGACAGAAAAATATATATATAAGTCAATTTCACAGTACTAATATCAGTTAAATATATCACAAGTAACACTAGAATACTGTACAGATAGAAGTTGATATTTCTAACAAACGTAGGTCTGTGGGCACTAACTGGAGTCGTGGCCCAGAAGGAGGCTATAACTGAGAGCGAGAGAGACACATTTGCACCCTGAACACAGTCCTAAGTCTGTTGAAAGTATCTCTTCTCTTGAGGTGATTAGTAATTTTTATGTTGTTTGTTCAGCAACAAATTCACTAATGCACATTGCATACAAAGTGTTGCCACTTAGCCATATTTTGTCTTGCTTGTTCATTGGTCTAGCAAAGTCAAAGCGCAGCAAGTATATGCCTGAGCAAATGGGAGCAAGGCGGCCATCTTAAGCACGTGACTCCCTCACCCTAGTGTTAGGCACACACACACTGATTAACTACTCACGATAGCCCATCACTGCCCCCCCCCCCTAAAATCTTGCCGTGATACCCCTGGGGGTCGTGGGCCCCACTTTGAGAACCCGTGCCCTATAATGTATGTACAAATAAAGTATACTATTAAGCAGCAAAACTGTAGGACTAATACCCTTAAAACTGGTGTTCCGATCATGTGGAAAAATAATTTTCAAATGGTTGTAAATAACTTCATAGAAAGAATTAAACAATGAAATTAATTGTCACCACAAAACATACATTCCAGTTACTCTTCTAACAGATAAAAGCATTTTTTTCCTTCCAGAAGTTTAATTCTTTATATTGAATTTTATAATTACAATTCTTCATTTACCACATGAATTCACTTATTTTCTGTTAGATGAATCACTGGCATTATATTGCTACCATAGCAGGGGTATCCGGTGTTGCTGGGCAAAGGCGAATACACTAACCCTTATAGTTCAACGGTTCTTTCTATTCCAGAAAGACCATGTACGTCTTATGTTGTTGAGGGATTATACGTGGTCCAGGAACTTTCTATTTCAGCTTTCACAAACCAATGCACAGTATTTGTGCGCACTTGTTTACCATTACTGGTGACCTCAAATGACCTCGGAGGTCAACCTCACACAGCCTATGTCCAAGCTGGAGGTCATGTGAGGCTCCATGCCAAAAATTGTGCTTCTGGGTCGAGTCGTTAGAGAGTGCATTACCGGTGACCTCAAATGATCTCCGACTGGTGACCTCAAATTACCTCAGAGGTCAACCTCACATAGCCTGTCAGAACTGGAGGTCATGTGAGGGTCCATGCCAAATATTGGGCAGCAGGGGTACCTGGCGTTGGCCGGACCAAAAAGACTAACCAGTGACCTCAAATAACGCCTAAAACCTTCCTTGGGTCACCATGATTCAGAATATGTATGGATCTGGGGGTCTCTGGCTTTTTGTTTGGGCGTGGTTGAAGGAGAGAAACAAACAACACAGCTCTTTTATATATGTTGATGGATGTTTACAGTGTATGATGGGTCAAACAAAACAGACTGTGACTAGCATTTAAGCTGTGGAGGTGTTGTAACCTCCAACGAATACGGAAAAAGTGTCTCCACTAGCTGTTTTGACACATAACCAGACACATCTAAACTTTATTCACACACACACACAGTTCAATATTTCCATTAACATTTGAATATACATATATAAGAAAAATGGAGGTTATTAGGCGGTCCTGGGGCAGAGGGAGCGTGAGTTGAATAGTAGATGTTTTTTGTGGTCGGCAAGTGGGAGGCGTACAAGTGGGCAGGAGGCAGTGTTGCAGGTGGCTGCCACGCGACGTAAGTGAAAAAAGTTTGGGATATGATCTCCATGCTTGAAAATACAAGAAATCTAGTTATTCACTAAATGTGAATGATTATGGCTTACATTCAAAGCCTTGTGACTATGGATGTAAGCTACACCAGCAAAATCCCAATCACTGCGCTTACCGCTAAACATACCACGTGAGCTTAATTGAATTCATGGTGACACGGCTTATTTTTCTAACATTTAATACTAGTTCAGCATCCCCGAGGTTATTATTAGCAGGGTACGATGGGGAAAGGCAGGGTAGGGTAAGGAATGGCTAGGCGAGTCAGCACTACACCTAACGCTAAACATGCCACGTGAGCATAATTGTAATCGAGGTGACATCACACAAATTTTCTTATATATATTTTTATATAATTTTCACACTAATACACCAGTTACGGATACCACTCTCTACTACAGTGTCACTTATAAAATAATGAACTTGCATAATTATGCAGAAATGCCAAGTGATGGAAAAAATGCAACACTTCACAACACCCAAAGTCATTAATTTGCCTATTTTACACCACTTATGAATGTAGTTCATTTACTTTCACAGTCATTATGCATCTTTGGTTGCTTAACTACAGCAAACCAGAATGGCTTTGTAGCAAGCGTCACTTTCACTTTCGCTTGTGTGTTGCACAATGCTATGCCACTCACTAGTGTCTCCAACAAGATCTTTACACATATTTACGTAAAATCCCGAAGCGTTCGCGTGTCCTCTGTGTGAGAAAAGGTAGAGTAGGGTGTGGGAATTCAAGGGATGGCAGGGAAGTGCATGTTAGGGTAAGCAGAAAACAAGCATGGCAAGGAAAAGGGGGGCAAGGTTGGGAAATGCAAGGTAGGGAATGGGAAGGAAAATTAGGAAGATGCAGGGTAGGGTGGGGAAAGGCAGGGTAGAATAGGGAGATGCTGGGTTGGGTAAGAAGATGTAGGTATGGAAAGAAGCACGGCAGGGAAAGGCAGGATAGGGAAAGACAGAATTGAGTAGGGAAAGGCAGGGTAGGGTAGGGTAGGAGAAGGCAAGGTAAAGCAGGACGATGCAGGGTAAAGTAGGAAGAAGCAAGGTAGGGTAAGATGATGCTGGGTTGGGAAGGAAAAGCCATTGCCTGTCAGGGAAAAACGAAGTAGAGTAGGGAGATGTAGGTGGGGATAGGGAGAGGCATTGGAGAATAGGGAGTTGTAGGGTTGGGTAAGGAGTTGCGGGAAAGGCAAAGCAGGGCAGGGAAAGGAAAGGTGCGGTTGAAAATGGCAAAGCAGAGTAGGAAGATGCAAAGCAGTAAGGAGATGCAGAGTTGGATAGGAAATGCCAAAGCACTTCAGGGAAATGCTGCATAGAGTAGATAAAGGCAGGGTAGAGTAGGGGGATGCTGGGTAGGCTTGGGGAAGGTAGGGTAGGGTAAGGAAAGGCAGAGTAGAGTAGGGAGATGAGGGGTAGGGGCGGGGAAGTAAAGGAAGGTTAGAGTAGGGAGATCCAGGGTAGGGTAAGGAGAGAGTTGGAACAGACAAGGGATGGCATGCCAAGGCAGGGAAGGGCAGGGAAAAGCAAGGCAGGGTACAAAGAGACAGAGTAGGGATAGACAAGACATGGCTGGGAAAAGCATGGTAGGACTTGAAAAAGCATGGTAGGATTGGGAAAAGCAAGGCAGGGGTAGGGTCATGTGCTCCAGTTATAGCACTCTTCTCCTCACTTCCTACTTCTCTCCTTTGGCAATGTTGTCAGAGTTGTGACTAGGTGACATATGGTGTCACCCAATTGGTTGGGCTTGCTTCCTACCCGCTTGGGCAGTGGTGGGAGTAGGTTTTTTAGAGAAATATGGCACAATCCTCACTCACTGAAAGCCAGTGGTAGATTGACTGATGCAATAACTCCTCCAGCCTGATAGCGATCCGTGTGACCCACTCTGTAAAGATAATCAAGTGTTAGACAAAATAATTGCCTTGAATCTTCAAGAATTCTCAGTGTCTTCTGGATGGTCCATTGCAATTACACACATACACACACACACACACACACACACACACACACACACACACACACACATCTTCAAGAAGATCTGTCACAGTCTAAGGGCTAGAGATTATTTTCATTTCTAAAAGAACTAGGAGATGAAGCTAGTCGACAGTGAAAGAACATTTACATAAGTAATAACCTATTTTTGCCAGTAACTGGTTGCTAAACCAATAATGGGAATGCTTTCGAGTGGAACCGAAGGATTTCTTTGTTTTGCACATGCTGGTCTTCCTCATCATCTGAACAATGGATGTCCCCTGCAGTGCTGTGAGTGCTGAAGCCCCAATTCTCTGTCATGAAATAGAGAATGGCTTCTAGCACAGAGAAAGGGAATTTTCCTGACTTCCCTGGGTGTTTCAAGTAGAAAAAGGTAAAAGGGCATCATGGTGAGTGTGGAGTGGCTCATGGTGGAAAGAGTGTGTGGTGGAACAGTGGGTGTGAGATGACCCCCAAAAAGAAATTTGTGTGTGTGGGTCAGTGGGAGGACAGGGGGGAGCACAATGAGCATATGTCTCAACAGGGATGGTGTGCGAGGTGTATCTGTGGGCAAAGGGTGGTCTAATTGTAAGGGGTAAACTGTGTGGCACTTTCAAGTTTGGTGGAGTGAACTAACAGCAAAGAATGCTGTAAGGTGCAAAACGGTTGTTTTACCTTGGAACACTAACCCCGGGTGCAATGTCGAACAGTTACCTGTGACTGTCCTACCTCCTGGTGGATGGTTATAATATAACCCACCAGAATGGTAATGCCAGAGGTTGTCATTAACGTGTTGACATGTGGAACCATCTACTGTCTTTTCTCATTAGACCAGCTTCCCACAATAAACCTTTGCAAAGCAAAGATTCCTCAGTTCAGCTTTCCATCATTATCACCCACCTAGCGAGATGATAATGTAATCATCTGTGTCAGTGTGAGTGTGTGTCTGTGGGTCTGTGTGTGTATCTGGCTGTTACTAAAGTATCTGCAAATGAAGTGGGCAAATTGTATCCAATCTATATGGGATATATGGCTTGTCTGTAATAATTTTGGAGACATTGTGATGAAATACCTCGGACTGACAGTGGATTTTACAAGGGAAAAAAAATACCGTGTAACTCTTCCTTTTGTTTGCCATTATTTACGATTTTCTATCGTACTCTCAATGCCAAGAATGGCTATAAAGGGGTAACTATGAGAATTTCAAGGCCAGTCATACTCAATGACCCTCACCAACATAATACCCCTGGCCTGTGGTTTCTATATCCTAGAGTGAGATCTAACTTTGTACGAGTAAACAGTGAAATCCAACAATTTTTTACTTGTCGATTTTTACAAAGCTGCGAAAATATGCCTCCAATTGCCAGAGGATTACTGATCTAGTCTTTAGTGATGGCGGATGATCCTCATTCGTGGGTGAATGCTTTGGATTCTATTTTCATTCTATATCCACGGTCAACTGGAGTTTTAACCTGAGTAGTGGTGAATCCACCTCCTTCTGAGTAATGTAGTTCCATGTATTCGGTTCAGTGGCAGTTACTTTGATTGTTGTGAATGGCGTCACAGTCATTTGCTATCTGTTTTAGTCGGCTGCAGAACTGGGGTTCTCCCAACTTTCATAGATCTGACGTACTGGGTTGTTTACTTAACATATTTTTACAGATCCGTAGTAGCCACCACAAATAGATAGTTGGGGACTGACTGTCTTAATTGTGATTAGTTAGACATATTCTATTCAGATTCTGCATGGAATATCAGCTAAGGGGATTATATCATAATCAGGTCTTTAAATAGTTTCCTGCAACAACTGGGGTTGAAATCATGGACCCTTTTTTAAAGGTCCAAAAGTGAATTGCAATGCTGGGTTCTTGACGTGGAATGTAGGTATTCAGCATAGGCAAACATGTACATTTTCAGTGTTTGAACGCTGTAGTTAGTTGAGTACGGTAGTGTGGTGCGATGGCAGGGAAAGAGGATGGAATGCAGAAAGTAAAATGTCGTGAATATTTTGTGGCTGGGGTGAGGTAAAAATAGAAAACCACAAAACAAACAGTAACTTTTGGGGCCAGTTTTCCCCCCCACAGCTATGAAGTTCCATATGGCCGGGCAGGACCACGCTGGAAAATTGCTCTCCAGTTACGCAATTTCCCTTTCCACCTTCATATTTATACATCACTGGAAAACGCATCAAAGGCTGTTAGGTCGTCGTAAGATAAAAATAACCTCGGCATAAATACATATGTTTATTCTATGTTTTGTTACCATTATATGATTTTACTTTAATTATGTGAGATTTTATGTGGGCGGAGGGTATTTTTTCAAACTGGAGTGATTAGATATAGCATCTGCTGACTCTTTGACTAGTCTAGACCCGTCCTAATTTTTTTTTTATGCAAGGAAGAAGGAACTAAAGGCCAGGAGTCTGTAAACTGTTCCCTCCAAGAAAAAAAAATACAGAAGAGAGCAAAATTCAGGATCCGTTCATTTCGAGATGCCTGGACACGCTGCGTTTGAAAGGCTGGAGATAACCTGGTGAACAAGCCTACATCTTTTCTATCCTTAATGACCTAGAGCAGCTTGTACAGCACCCTACCCGTATCCCTGACCGACTTGGAGAGAGTTCCAACATACTTGACCTCTTCCTTACAACTAATCATTCTGCTTACACCGTTAATCAGTTCTCTCCGTCGGGCTCCTCCGATCATAACCTTATCACCTTAACCTGTCCCATCGCTCTGGTACGGCCTGTGGACCCTCCAAAGAAACGTTGTCTGTGGCACTTTGGAGCTGCGGATTGGGAGGCCCTCAGGCAGTACTTCTTTGATTTTCCCTGGAATGATTATTGCTTCCATGGCCGAGAGTCATCTGAGTGTGCCTTACACATTACAGAGGTCATTCTCCCGGGCATGGAAGCATACATTCCCTTCTCATATCCTTTGACTAATGCAAGAAAGCCTTGGTTTAATCACGCTTGTTCTAATGCTGTCCGCAACAAGGAGCCAACCCAGTCACATCTTTTTTATATTTCTGCCCGGAATCGTGCTAAGTCTGTTCTTCACTCTGCTAAAAATAATTTCATCCGAGCTAAATGCTCACAACTCTCCAATTCGAATTCTTCTTACTCCTACTGGCACCTTGCCAAAAACCTTTCTAACAACTTTTCTAACAACTTTACCTCATCATCCTTCCCTTCTCTTTTCTAATCTAATGGCTCTGTAGCTATTTCTTCTACTGATGAAGCAGATCTCTTTGCTCAGACTTTCTCCTCCAATTCCACCTTAGACGATTCCGGTGCTGTTCCTCCATCACTTCCTCCCTCTGACTTCCTCATGGCTGACATTAAAATGTTTTCTGCTGATGTATTTTCTGCCATCACTGGCCTCAGTACTAACAAGGCATATGGGCCTGATGGAGTCCCTCCTGTTGTCCTCAACAACTGTGCTTCTGTGATTACACCCTGCCTAGGTAAACTCTTTCGCCTTTGTCTATCAACTTGTACCTTTCCTTCTTGCTGGAAGTTTGCTCTCATTCAGCCATTCCCAAAGATGGGTGACCATTCCCAACCCTCTAACTATCGTCCAATTGCTTTCATATCATGTGTCTCAAAAGTTTTCGAGTCAATTCTTAACAGAAAAATCTTAAAGCATCTTTCCTGTCACAACCTTCTTTCTGATCGTCAGTATGGGTTCCGTCAGGGATGCTCTACTGGCGATCTTCTCACCTACCTTTCAGACTCCTGGTCATCCTCCTTTCGGGACTTTGGCGAAAGCTTTGCTATTACACTTGACATCTCAAAGGCTTTCGATCGAGTCTGGCATAAATCTTTAATTTCCAAACTGCCCACTTACGGTTTCTATCCTTCTATCTGTGCCTTCATCTCTAGCTTCCTTTCTGGTCGTTCTATAGCCGCTGTTGTAGACGGCCATCGTTCTTCTCCTAGATCTATCAACAGTGGTGTTCCTCAGGGCTTTGTCCTATCACAAACTCTCTTCCTTTTATTCATCAATGAACTTCTAAACTGTACATCCAACCCTATCCATTCATACGCTGATGATTCCACTCATCACATTTCCATTCGGTTCCTGCAACGACCATCTCAGCAGTTACTTCAACAAACAAGGGATGATGCTATGGCACACTTAATGTCTGAATTGGCTCGTATCTCTGATTGGGGTAAAAAAAAAATCTTGTTTTTAATGCATCAAAGACTCAGTTCTTATACCTAACAACATGACAAAATCTTCCACAAGAGTACCCACTAATGTTTAATAATGTCTAGCTCAGTCCTGCAT
Source organism: Birgus latro (assembly GCA_018397915.1). Lineage (NCBI taxonomy): Eukaryota > Metazoa > Arthropoda > Malacostraca > Decapoda > Coenobitidae > Birgus > Birgus latro. Next base: position 8,082 of record JAGKTI010042998.1, read on the forward strand.
CATCTTGAACATGCTTGGGGTTTCATTCACTCGGGATTTAACTTGGAAAGATCATATTACATCTCTAATGAAATCTGCTTCCAAGACATCAGGTGTGCTAAGCTGACTGCAAACCATCTTTACCCCTGCACAGTTGTTGGCTTTGTACACGGGTTTTATTCGCCCCTGTATGGAGTACAACTCTCATGTGTGGGGAGGCTACCCACATGTAGCTCTTCTCAATAGGGTGGAGTCAAAGGCTTTTCGTCTCATTAACTCTCTTCCTCTTACTGATTCCCTTCAACCTTTGTCTCTTCGCCGCACTGTTGCATCTTCTCTTTTCTATCGCTACTGCCGCACTGTTGCATCTTCTCTTTTCTATCGCTACTTCAACGGTCAGTGTTCCTCTGAGCTGTCTGCTTGCATCCCTCCACCTCTACGACGGGCACGTAGCACCCGTCTAGCAACAAACTCTCATCCCTTTTCTGTCCAACTCTCTAATACAAGAGTTAACCGTTACGCCCAGTCCTTCATTTATGCAACTAGTGAACTCTGGAACTGTCTTCCTCTGTCTGTATTTCCTACTTCCTATGATCTCCAGTCTTTCAAACGCAGTTTGTCCTGGCATCTCGAGATGAACGGATCTTGAATTTGGCTCTCTTTCATATTGTTTTTGTTTTTTCTTGGATGGAACAGTGTGCAGGCCCATGGCCTTTGGTTCCTTCTTCCTTGTATGTAAAAAAAAAAAAAAGGAAGTAGGAAATACAGAGGGAGTAAATTATAACCTAGCTTACAGTACTAGTGTGTCTTTTGCTGTTTGCTTTCCCTTGTAATTATTTTGCACCAGGCTGTTTGCTTGAATTGAGAGGAATCGTGGTAGTGAAAGTGTTCTGTATATGCAGATTCAGATTCTACTAACAAGAAAACTGACTACAAAGATTTAAGTACAGCGTTTTTATGATGTATATACTGTTTCCATTTCTAAGGAAAGTTCATTGTTACAAAGGATGTAAGATTCCTGAGGAATATTTTGAGCTTTGTATGACCAAGAGAATCTTGAGTGAATATCATCGTTAATCTTTGGAAAACTCATTTAAGTTACACTACTGTGAAATGACTGTAGAGTATGAAATAATATTATAAAATGTGTGGTGTTGGTGTCCTCAGTGTTAGGTTTATTAAAGCAAATGCCATATGCGAAAGACAATAATATGGAATGGAATTGTGGATAAACAGTGGAGAAAGCATGTTGTGTGCCATAATGTGAGTGACGATTATGACTGTTTAAGATGATTGGCATCTCATATTCTGGAAAAATAATACGGCTGTAAAATAATGTATCCGATCTATCTCAGTACTTTTTACATCTCCCTTCTTTACCACCTTAGTAATGAAACAGTTTTTAGTCAGCTAAGTTAATCACGAGAGAAAACATCACAGCATAAAAAGTGAGTCTCCTCTGACTTACATAAAAGCAGGAGTCCCAACAAAAAAGATCAAATATGAATAGTTGCAAAGATCTTCAAAAAACCTGGTCAAACTTCACTCGATAGTGACTTCCAGTGCTGTTGATAAAGCTGCTGCTCAGATACCCAGTAAATTCTCGGAAGAAGAAAGATGACATTGATGCAGAAGTTTATAGCAAAAATCTCCTGTTATGATTCACTTTTTTTTTCTTTTTTAATAACGAAAATGCCAGTTCACTTTCATTTTATATCTAATATAAAAAATGCAAGTTTTAATTTTAGAAGTACGTTTTGTGTCGGAATAAGAAAGCCAGACTTCTTTTTGGAAGCCAGTTGTATTTGTTTGTACTATGCTAGAACCGAAGATTAAGGCCCCAGTCTTTGAATAATAATTTCATTTTCATCTCCCAAACAAAAACAAAAAGTATATAATCCACCTCTTTCCATCTTTCAGAGAATATGTCATTCGCGTTACCCCTACTGATAGTTAGCTTTTGCATGCAT
>JAGKTI010042999.1:0-10030 GCA_018397915.1 Birgus latro
CCAAAGGCTGATGTGTAACCTACATTGATGATATAATCTTTAGCAATACTTGGGAACAACACTTGAGCCAACTAGATGCCTTGTTGCAGAGACTGTCCTCTGCTAACTTAGTGCTTAATTTACCTGAGTGTGAATTTTTAAGGGTTCAAGTGCAGTACCTAGGTTATGTGGTCGGTTTTGGCCAAGTTAGTCCACCTGATGTAAAGGTTCAGGCCATAGTGAATTCTCCCCAACCCAAAAATGAGAAAGAGTTGCAACGATTCTTGGGTATGAAAGGGTACTACCAACGCTTTGTCCTGAACTTCTCTGATCTTGTAGCTCCCCTCACTGATTTGTTAAGAAAAGGAGTCAGGTATGAGTGGAAGCCAGAATGTGAGGATGCCTATTCAAAAGTTAAAGCCATCCTATTGAGTCACCCAGTGCTTCAAGCTCCCAGTTTTGACAAACCTTTTAAATTAGCTGTTGATGCTAGTGGTCTAGGGGCTGGTGCAGTTTTGCTACAGGATAATGATCAGGGTTTTGAGATGCCTGTGTGCTATTTCAGCAAGAAGGTCAATAAAGCCCAAAGGAATTATTCAACTATTGAGAAAGAACTCCTTGCACTCATACTTGCCCTCCAACACTTTTCTGTATATGTTGGTCCAGGGTCTGGTGATGTTGTAGTGTACACTGATGACCATCCTCTGAAATATTTGTCCCGATTTAAGGACAAGAATCTTGGATTGACCCGCTGGGCCTATTTTTGCAAGAATACTCCCTTGTTGTAAGACACGTACATGGGGTCGAAAATGTTCTAGCAGATTACCTGTCGAGAACTTAATTTGTACAATGTCCAGAAATTTCCCTTGGAAAATTTCTTCTCTCAGGAAGGGAGATGTTACTTGCGTAGATACCCTAGTTGTGTGATGGAAGTGGGAGAGAGAGATGATATGTGTAAAGCGAGCCGCCGAGAAATCAGTTAATCCCCTTCCTATCGTGTTTTGACCTTGTGGGTCGGACAAAGGGTCATTCTTGTGTACACAGCGGTCAAAAGGGTTACTGGAAATAGACTAGATTATCACAAAGATCCTATTTCCCAGTTTAACTGCTCCTGTCCCGTGAGAAAGTACAGTAAGCTTGTGAGGGGCGGAGCGTATTTTCAGAGTACGGCCAATCAAAAATAGGCTGAATCTTTCTCTGCCTTTCTTGATGGTTTGTACTTGGCTATGGGTGAGCTGAGTAAGGCCTCTCTTGTGTTGTACAAAGTCTAGTACTGTTTGAGTGGCTAGAGATAATTATTCTAATCGCCTAATGGCTAAATAACCGAAAGAGGCGGAGAACCGACCTTTTATAAGCTCGATCTGATAGAGGGAGCGTCACTTCTAAAGTCATTTTTCTAGAGACACATTCACACGTCTTTGTACAGTCACGTACTTTGTTTGTCACATTTTGTTACACTTTCCCTCTTAGTTTCTTTTGCTTAATACGTGATGTTAATTTCAAAAGACTTTGTTTTGCACCATTATGATACCAGGATAATCTAGATAAAGCTGTGATAAAGTAAATAATGTAGAACTTTATTTTGTGTTTTAAAATACAATAGTTGGGTATGACACTGAAAGAAGGAAAAATAACAACATTCTGGGGGGAAAAAACTTTTTCCATACTTACTGTACATTAATATGCATTGTTGGAAATAAATATATAACAAATGAAAGACTATTAATACTATACATTGTGCTGTATACATTACTAAATAAGACAAATGTTATATATTGCTTAAATCACAGCTATGTAGCACTGATTGTTGATGTTCATTATTGAACAGTACATACTTGACTGATAGCAATGCCCTCAAGTGTATGTTAGTCATAACCACAAATGCTGTGAACACTGAGATGGTCCTACTCTAATAATAATGAATCTCCCCTTAAATATAAGGAAAAGGTTTATTAAACAAAATATTTCATACCGTAATTGAAAGTAGTTACTCATTACCATACTGATGGCTAAAATCACAGCTTGACTATCATATTCTAATTGACCGGTTTAATTAATTCTTGGTTACTTGGTTACATAAAGATATTAATTATTTGTTACATTAAATATATCTACATGGAGTCTATACATACTTTGTGACAAATGTATGCATGTGCTGGTAGTTGTACTGCAAATAATGGGTTACAAGATATACAAAAATGAAAATGGTATGGCATAAGCATACTTTGGCGCACACACATCTTGAGTATGTTCAGGTTGGACTGGTTGTCTATCAACTTGCACCCTTTCTTCTTGCTGGAAGTTTGCTCTCATTCAGCCAGTCCCAAAGAAGGGTGACCATTCCCAACCCTCTAACTATCGTCCAATTGTTCTAACATCCTGTGTCTCAAAGGTTTTAAGAGTCAATTCTCAACAGAAAAATTTTAAAGCATCTTTCCTATTACAATCTTCTTTCTGATCGTCAGTATGGGTTCCGTCAGGGACACTTCACTGGCTATCTTATCTCCTACCTTTCAGACTCCTGGTCATCCTCCTTTCGGGACTCTGGCGAAAGCTTTGCCATTGCACTTGACAATTCAAAGGCTTTCGATCGAGTCTGGCATAAATCTTTAATTTCCAAACTGCCCTCTTATGGCTTTTATCCTTCTATCTGTGCCTTCATCTCTAGCTTCCATTCTGGTCGTTCTATAGCCGCTGTTGTAGACGGCCATCGCTCTTCTAGATCTATCAACAGTGGTGTTCCTCAGGGCTCTGTCCTATCACCAACTCTCTTCCTTTTTTTTTTATCAATGACCTTCTAAGCTGTACATCTAATCCTGTCTACTCGTACGCTGATGACTCCACCCTTCACCTCTCCATTCGGTTCCCGCAATCTCCATTTCAGCAGTTACTTCAACAAACAAGGGATGAGGCTATGGCAAACCTATGTCTGACTTGGCTCCTATCTCTGACTGGGATAGAGATAATTTTGTTGTTTTTAATGCATCAAAGACTCAGCTCTTACACCTATCAACCCGGCAAAACCTTCCACAGGAGTACCCACTGATGTTTAATAATATCCAGCTTAATCCTGCTTCATCCCTGAACATGCTTGGGGTTTCATTCACTCGTGACTTATCATGGAAAGATCATATTACATCTCTTGTAAAATCTACTTCCAAGCGATTAGGTTTGCTAAGCCGACTCCGTACCTTCTTTACCCCTGCACAGTTCTTAAGTTTATACACGAGTTTTATTCACCCCTGTGCAGTGTACACCTCTCATGTGTGGGGAAGTTCCCCACATACAGCTCTTCTAAATAGGGTGGAGTCAAAGGCTTTTCATCTCATTACTGGCTGTCTTCAACCTCTGTCTCTTTGCCACACTGTTGCATCTTTTATCTCTTTTCTATCGTTACTTCAGTGGTCACTGCTCCTCTGAATTGTCTGCTTGCATCCCCCCACCACTTCGACGGGCACATAGCACCTGTCTAACAACAAACTCTCATCGCTTTTCTGTCCAACTTTCTAATGCAAGACGTAACCGTTACTCCCAGTCCTTCATTTATGCGACAGGTCACCTCTGGAACTGTCTCCATCTGTCTGTATTTCCTACTTCCTATGATCTCCAGTCTTTTAAACGCAGTGTGTCCAGGCATTTCGGAACGATCGGATCTTGAATTTGACTCTCTTGTATTGTTTTTGTTTTTTTCTTGGAAGGAACAGTTTGTGGGCTCCTGGCCTTTGGTTCCTTCTTCCTAGCATTAAAAAAAAATGCAAATGGGTGAGGTTGGGAATTGAAGGCATTGGTAATGTGATGCACAGAGGGAGATTGAGGTGGTCAGTGGTCTGGACATATAGAGAGGATGGCGAAGGAAAACCGGGTGATGAGATCTAAGAGTGTGAATGTGGATGGCAGAGTTCCAAGAGTTCTAAGATGATTTGGGATGAGATCCTGCAAAAGAACCTTACGGTTAAGGGGCTGAGCAGAGACACTGCCAGAGATCGTGCAGCTTGGAGTGCCACCATTTCCTGAACAAGGCTGCGAAGTAGTGGATTGTCTCAAGGTATTGGATACCAGTGTTGATGGCATGATTTTAAAAAGCTTGAAATCATGGATGTGACCTTTGAGAGGAAACAGGAATTGGTATGCCTACTGAAACATAATTGACTGGAGGTTTTTCATTGAGGATCACATTCCGCCCACCCTCGCTCCCCCACCCCACTCCCCGTCGCCGCCCACTCCCCGTTTAATCACCAAGACCACCCGTTCCGGACGTGTCTCACGTCCACCAGCCTGTTACCTCTCCACGCCCACACTCACCCCTTCGCCCTCCAGCAGCCAACCGCCCACTCCACCCCCTAACACCTCCCCAATAACCCTCCCTATCCATCAGGCCAGATGGAAAATCTCGCCCCGCCGCACTCCCAAGGGAACCCCGCCTCCATGTTCCCCCGGCAACATAAACCGAGCCGGACTGCCCTTAGCCAGCATTTGCCTCCAAACCACCACCACCACCACCACCACCACCATGCGTATCACGAGGATAACCTTGATCCCCACCTTCAGACGACACCACCGCGTCCGGAGCACACACCACTTACTTCAACTTCTCCAGCAGGTGAGCCACCCTTCCACTCTTCCCATCGCCTACTCCCACCACCTGCAGCCCAACATACCCACCGACCACTGGACCACCTTCCTGCATCACCTCACACCCTTCCACCAAACTCCCAACATCGACCTGTACCACCTCCAGTCACGGGGTCGTGACATTGTTACAGGGGAGGGTGGTGAAATACAGGAGTTAGGGGTAAGGGCTGCACAGCACCCGGACGCCGGTGCAGACGACACCAACACCCCCAGCCCCCCAGGGACCACCGGGGGTCCACCACTGACACTGAGCGGCCTGGGACAGGAACGGCACACCTGTATCCCTCCCCGACGCCCCTCTTACTCCCAGCCGACGTCCTGGGAAGGTAGCATTTGCCAGTGCCTAGTCTCTGGCCGGAATTCTACTCGCCAGGTAAGGGGTGGAGTTGTTTCAGCAACTCCACGCAATGCCGTGGTATCGGCCATAGTCCATACCGGGAAAGGGGCGGAACTGGCCACAGTCTGTTCACCAGTTGCATCCCTGCTGCAGGGCTGCAACACCGGCCACAAGCCGTGTCGGTCGGATAGGACCGGCCACCAGTCATCCACTACCTGCAGTTGTTCCCCCCAGAGTAGTGCCGCAGTACCGGCCACAAGCCGTGCTGGGTATGAGGCAGGACAGGCCATCGTCCGTCCCTCAGCTACTAGTGCTCTCTGCTCTACGGTACAGGCCACTAGCTGTACCAGAGTTATAGTCCCCTGTAGGACCACGATGTTGGCCACTAGCTGCGTTGAGCCGAGGCAGAGCAGGCCACAATCCACTCTTCTCCTTCAGGAGACTTTCACTCCCCTTACGGAGACAGAATAGAGCCAGCTGTGTCTCACGCTAGCCCTGAGTTTCAACGGGGCAGAGGAACCGCCGTGCCGGCCACTAGCCGTATGGGGGAGGCAGAGTTGGCCACTGTCCACTCCTCACCCTCTGTTCCCAGGATATCTCCCAATGGGGAAGTCCCTTGCCTGGCCCACCCTGTTTCCTGTGGCCAGGCAGGACGCACCCCCTCCCCTGCAGAGGGAGTGACTGGGGAGGACCATTTCCCAGAGCCTTGGCGAGGCCTTGCCCGAGACCTTAGTTCCTTTCAGCTCCGCCACTGTGAGCAGCAGCCGAGGCAGAGCTCCAGCAGGCGTAGCAGCTGGCGTCGGGCCCTGTCGACCACTCCCCCAGCCCGAGGTTCCTGTGAGGCGGCCCTGACAGCAACGCCGCCCTCCAGCCGTTGCCGCAGTCCAGCCATCCTGGGTTCCAGTACCCTGGGTCCTCAGACACCCCGGGAGCTGCCCCGAACACCAGGGCATGACTTACTTGCTGGTGGGACCTCTCCGGGCCAGTCCCAGACCCAGCGTCAGGCCTGCCTCTTGGCTCTCTTCAGACCGAGCCCCTAGCCTCGCACCCATGTGTGGAGCCCTGTGAAGGAGTGTCTCTCTGCCCACCCTCCTGATGGAGGGTTCAACCCTTGGGCTACCAGTGATAGTAAAGACAGACTCTATCACTGTGCGCCTCGTAGACCCAGATATATGTATACGGTCGTATGTGTAACGCGAGTGATTCCTTACAGTGTGTTTTCATGATTAAGTGACCAGAGAAGCCCAGAGTATAAGATTGGACAAGCCCACTAGTGATCCTGGTCTATGGTATATCACGAACGGACCCCCCGTGCGCCCCCGATTGTGTAATGTCACTCACTCCCCCCCGGTGAATGAAACACCATGGTGACCAAACAAGAAAGCTATATTGTATCGATCGTGCCGTCCCCTTGATTATTAATTCTCTCCCTCCCCAGTGTAAAGGCACGCCAGTGTTCGTGAAGCTACCCACACCGTGTCCTTTGGAAACAACACCTACAAAGTGATCGTGCCACCCCTTGTTTATTAATTCTCCCTCTCCCCATTGTACAGGCACGTTAGCCACCGTGTGTCTATCCATCTCTGAGTGTTTCTCTAAAATACCGCAGTCCCCCCTGTCAGTGTGTGACAGCACGGCCGGCTCCCTCCGTGATAGACCGCCAACCTGATTCGTATCTATCGACATAGTGTTAGCGTAATTGAACCCTTGTATCAGTGCCATCCAGTGCTATAGTATATTGGGAAATTGTAACAAGTGTATTTCTGTGTCCAAAGTATAAGTGTAGTAGAAGTACCATAAATACTGGGTGTATTCTACCATACTTTCCCTAAGCCGGTATAAAGACAGATTGTAATTCAGTAAAGCCTTGTGCTAACCCATCTCCGGCCGGGGGGGATAGGCTCTGCCCCCCCCCCCACCCCGCCTTCCTTGTCCCCCTTCCTAGGGATGCCCCCTTGTTTACTTACTGCCACCCTCTGACGGGCTCTCCACCCCGAGCCCGTGCCACACCAGTGTGGCGAATCTTTAAAAAGAATCTATTGTATATAGCGTTGTAATATTGGTCTCTGGGAAGATATTTATAATACATGTGTGTGACAGTTCACTGCCTTGTTTTTGTGCCCAGTCCTTTCCTTAGAAATGCCGACCCTGTCTTGAATAAGAACCCGCTGTGAGTCTGCGTATTTGACAGGACAAGAAGTCGCCCCTCAGAAACATGACAGGTAATAAGTTCACCTCTTGCCTTTGCATACAAGAGACGAGTAGTCGGCCCTCAAATACGTGGCATAACAGATATCCAAACTTATGCCACACCTAGGACATCCCAAATCACTGATACTCAAACAAGATTGAAAATGTCCTAATGTTGTCCTAGGGTGTTTTCCATGAAGCTCACCAGAGGGCAGTAAGAGTGCCAGCTGATTTGTCGTTAGCCAGTCACAATTGCAGTTCATCGATGTAAACGCCAATCAAAACAGAGATTCTCCGAAAATGCGACGGATGATCAAATTCAAAGAAAAACACAGAGCGACTTAGTTGACAGTGTCCCTAGCAAGGCCTAAAGGGGTCCCTAGTACTTTACAGTACGTAAAGTTAATAGTGTGCCAAAATATAATGGAAGGCCCTCCACTTAAGAAACGCCGCCCTAACTTCTCCGAAAAAAAATTACAGTATATACAATGGTTCTGGAGGTGTCGGAAAGAAGGAAAATATTATTTGAAAAATTAAGCAACACCATCACGTCCTGAGTCAAAGCAAATGCTTGGGAATGTGTAAAAGATGCTGTAAATAATGTGAGTCGTATTCAGAGAGATGTGGGAGAAGTGAGAAGGAAAATTACACACCTCAGATCAGACGTGAACTCTGAGCTCTATAATATGGAGTTGTCATCTCCGCAGCGAGCTTGAAGCCTTGGTCGCCATATTGAAACCCCTTCACTTGTCGCCTCCACAGTGGTAATGTTTACCATACCTATTTCCGGGTTATGTTCGCCTACGACACCCTCCAGGGGTGTCCTAAGTTAGGACCAGAGTTACGACACGTGACATCTCAAGGTGGCTGCTGAAATGTTTTGAGTATCAATGGAGTGGACACCGTGGGCAAGATACGACTGTCATAGCGAGATACGACAGTCCTAAGTGTTTTGAGTATCCGGCCATTCACAGTACCATACGATATGCTCGAAGTTCGTTTTAGATGTTAGTGTTTGTTAGTAGCTCCAGGATGAGGGGCAGTGCAGCAGCAGCCTCTCTCTCTCTCTCCCTCTCTCTCTAACTGTCTTTCTGTATCTATCTATCTACTTCTCTCTCTCTCTCTCTATCAATCTATATCTATCTATCTATCTATTTCTCTCTCTCTGTCTCTATGTTATGCACTGTTTTTTTATGGCGTGACCTCTCGCTCCGTAAGTACACAGGCTCAACCTCAGGTTTACCACTGTGTCTTAGGTCACGACTCCTCGTGCCACCAGTCACAGGCACGAGCTTTGGGGTCCTTTACTACCTGACCGGGTTAGAATATTTACCAAAGGAACCGGGCAAAAACACAGGCAAACCAGTACAGCACATACTGTATATTGACAAGATTTAGACAAACAACACAGTATGGAATACTACACGTGGCGCTTGCAGAGTTTAATCACAATTTAAGTTGCAAAATATAATAGCAGAGTGGCACACTGGGTATGATGAGTCTGTGGCACACTACGTGTCTGTCTTAGGGCTACACAATAAGTTCTTACCCCACATCTGTCTTTCAGAGATTTCTCCCTCGTATCACTTGGGCGTACACTGAACCTGGGGTAGGCTTTTGGGTCTATGGAAAGTCACTGGGGATATCACTGTTGGGTTCACTTGTACTGGGTAACACACAAGGACACTGGGGAGAACTCCAGGGCACTGGGGAGGATGCGAGAGCACTGGGAAGGAGTGAGGAGGGGATTCTTCACTGATGGAGAGGGTACATTCAGGGGGCACTGGGGGGAGGGAGTCGAGGAGTCCCACACAGGACAGGGAGTGGCTGCCGAAGAGTGAGTGTGAGAGACCGTCCTCACACTCTCTGGAGGCTCAGATGTTGGCCCGGGGTAGGAGGGAGGCCGACAGGAGGTGGGGGCGTCGCTTCGCATCAGGAGGCAGCCTCCGGAGTACTGGGGCCCTCGGGACTAGGACCGAAGAGGGCCAGGAGGCGGGTGGCCCGGCGTACTGCCCGGGCTGTGGTCGGGATGTCAGGCACCTCGGGTGAGCCCAAGGAGGAGGGGGTGCCCTTCGCAGGCAGAGGCCTGCGGCCTCAGGAGGGAGAGGCTGTCAGGAGTCACCTCCGGCCTGGGTACCCTAGAGAGTCCGTCAGTGCCGACCATCTGGGGAGGGGCAGCTGGACCGACCGGACCCCTGTGTCTCGCCCGTCACACGCTATACCTGTAGGGAAGAGAGAGAGGTGCCCCACTCGGCCACAGGAGGGTCGGGCCAAGCCAGAGACTCACTCCCCTTCAGGGGGTTCCTGCTTCGTGGAGGAGGGGGAGCCGGAGCCCATGCCCTCAGCTTGGCGGGCCTGGCGGGCACTGCCGTAACTCCACGCCGGGAAATGAGGAGATCCCAAGGATGCTCCATGAGCCTGGCTAGTCCGGCGGGCTCTACCAAGGCACCCGGACGGAGGGGAGGAAGGGGAAGTTCCGGCGGACGTTCTCTCTGCCTGACAAACCCAGCGGGCATTGTCCAGGTGTCCCTTACTCCAAGGGCGGCAGGAGAGAGATACTCGGCGGGTGCTCTCGGTGGGGCATGCCTGGCGGGCACTACCTTGCTCCTGCTGGGGGGCTGGCACAGCTGCGGCGTACCCCGCGGGTGACACCAAAGTGGTATGCTCAGTGGGTGCTACCACAACACTGCTGTGAATCCCAGGGCTGGTAGGAGGGATCCGGCGGACGTCCTCACACAGGTCTACCTGGTGGGTGTGACCGTGTTTCTGCTCCTGAAGGAGGTTAGCAGTCGAGGAAGAACTGGTGGTCGCTTCCTTGCCAGCAATTCCGGTGGAAGTTGCTGTGCCGCTGTGTGGGAATGCTAAGGTGCAAGTCCCAACCCAAGTCTGATG
>JAGKTI010043000.1:0-10030 GCA_018397915.1 Birgus latro
TCCCAAACTCATCTACCAAGCCTTGCAGCTCCCCTTCGTCTTCACTCAACAACACAGTATCATCTGCAAACAACAGTACAAGGAGTTTCCAAACACTGCCCTCTCTCACTAGGGCCGCTCCAACATCCACTGCCCGACTTTGTATCTCTTTTATAACCCCATCCATATACAGATTGAACAACCATGAAGACATGACACATCCTTGTTTCAATCCAACCTTCAAATGGAAAGATTCACTCAGTTTGCCATCCACACGCACCTACATACACCCTTTTATTCAGTCTTTCATTCACCATTCTCTCCACATGTCCAAACCACCTCAGTGTATTTCTCCAAATCTTCTCAACCACATCCACATCCATCCCACAATGTTCCTTCACTTCTTTTGTCAACCTGTCCCCCCATGTCACTCCACATGCTCCTCTCAAGTAACTTATTTCCACTGCTCTCACTCTTGACTTGATGCCCTATAGCAAGGTCCATGCCTCACTTCTATATGTCAGGGTAGAGATCACGATACTATCATGCAGTGGCTTCTTGACTTCCATACTCACCTCCCTATTTCTCATCACCACTTTCAGTGAACCAACAACCTTCCTTCCCTGCTTGTACCCTTTCAAGTATTTCATCCCCAAAAATTCCATCCTTACTCATCACACTACCCAGGTACTTGAATGCATTCACTTTCTCCATATCCTCACCATCCAACCTCACTGTGCATTCTGTGACTTCATTTCTCACAAATACCATAATTTTAGTCTTGTTTACATTGACTTTCAGATTCCTCTTCTTACACACTGTCCCAAATTCATTCACCAAACCTTGCAACTCCCATTCATCTTCACTCAACCATACTGAATCATCAGCAAACAATAACAGCGGAATCTTCCACATCTCACCTTCATTCATTAGAGCCACCCCCACATCCACTGCCCTACCTTGCACCTCCTTTACAACTCAATCCATATATATATATTAAACAGCCATGGAGACATCACACAATCCAGTTTCAGTCCCACGTTCAGATCAATGGTCATTCCACGAAGATGTCAACCTTTTGTGTCAAAATCAAAATTACCTAAAAGTATATAAATTATACATCATTTTAAAGCTTAATCATTGAATTTTATGAATCTGAAGAGAAAAAGAGTCTAAACTGTCAACTAAGGGAGCTGCATACAAAATTGTCATTATGTCACCGAAGAAAAATCAATGCTGAATTTATCAATTTTCATAAAATCATTGACCAGAGTATGTTATTGTTTGGAATGCTGACATAGTGTTTTATGGAAAATGCATCTATTTGAGTTGTGATTGACACTACAGTTGTTTACATACAGGGTGTAACGCGACGTATGACAAAGACTTACACCAATGATCTGTCATGTAATTCTGAGTATATTTTGTTCTATAAACATATAGTCTTTGTGACCCCAGTTCAGTACCCAGCATTAGGCTGTTTGAGTGTAAACATTTCGTGGGTTCCAGGTGTCATAGGGTAGGAGCTTCGCAGGGTGACGGGAGACGAGTATTATTAGCCTTTCTGTACTGCACATGAAAATCCCATATCCTATCAGTACAAACGAGTTTGAAGAAGAAACTTTACGTAGTCTATTGATTCTTTAACATAAAGTCATGCATTCCTGCAATTCTTTTGCACAAATCAACTGCAATTAAGGATTAAATTCAAATTTTATGGATTGCAAGGGATTACGGAGGGAGGAGAGGCTGGTGTATTGTTGCCAGTTGTGTAATGTTTGGTTTGTTGGCTATTGCTACCAGCATTATCATAACACACGCAGCTCATTTAATGAAACAGCTTTATTGTAAAGCGAGATTAGCGTCATTTTAAGTCAGGAAGAGTATTATTTATTACAATCTTTTATTGTGCAAGTAAATGTGGCGCCATTGGGTATCTCCACCTGTATTCCCTGGCTGTAGCACTGGCATTACCATCCCAGAATATGTAAAAATAGACGATATCTGCATATTCCTTACTTCTGTACATACATGGCATGCTGTTTCATTAACAAATGAAGCTGAAACCAGTGAACAACTGAACGCGGAGAACAGTATTTGAAGCGTGTGCCTCGACTGCAAATTTTCCCGTTCAAATGACACCGTGGATGCAGGATTGCCAAGTCCTTATCATCAATCTCGCTAATGTAGCCCTGAAAACTTGCTAAAATGTCGCTAGATAGTAAACACTGCAAAATATCGCTAGAAAAGATGATCAATCGCTACAATATCACCTAAAACTGGCAAAAATATCCAGAATGTAGCTAGATATCATGTTGCCAGATGTTAAATCGTGACGCTAGGTAGAAGCAAAAAATAGGTCTAGCTGCAAAGTCGTTAAATTGGCAACCCTGCGTCACTATTCTCAAGTCACCTTCATATGAAAGCAATGGTGCCACGTGTACTTGCAGCAGAAAAATTGTAATAAATAATATCATTACCCCTGATTTAAAGTGACGCTAGTCACTCATTACAATAATCTTTTTTCACTGAATGAGCTGTGGGTGTTATGATAATGCTGGTAGCAATAGCCCACACAGCAAACATTACATAACTGGCAACAAGTGGTAGGTGGTGGCGACCATCATCCACTCACTTGATGTAGTGCTGCCTACTTCTTCCTTAGCCTTTATCATTCTCTTTCTGAGCCTGCCCTCCTCTCTTCCTATTTCTCCCATCTTTCCTGTCACTTCTTATTGCTTTTTTTTCCTTTACAGGTGGCTTTACATTGAGTGACAAGCCAAATGGTTTCCTGTAAACCAAGAAACCATTTACAATGCTGGGTGGTAACCATATAACCAAACCATACGTGCTCCCTACGTGTCAACAAGTGGGTTGGTGGAGGGTTAGTGCCTCTCCCTGTAAAACAAATAACTCAAAGTCAAATGGCCACCCCTTACGGGATTGTGGCATCTGGCAATAGATAGATAGAATACACCAGCCTCTCCTCCCTCTGTACTCCGTTGCAATCCATAAAATTTGAATTTAATCCTTAATTACAATCGATTTGTGCAAAGGAATTGCAGGAATGCATGACTTTGTTAAAGAATCAATAGACTATGTAAAGTTTCTTCTTCAAATTCGTTTGTACTGATAGGATATGGGATTTTCATGTTCAGTACAGAATAAGCTAATAATACTCGTCTCCCGTCACCCTACTAAGCTCCTACCCTATGACACCTGGAACCCACAAAACTTTTACACTCAAACAGCCTAATGCTGGGTACTGAACTGGGGTCACAAAAAGTATATGTTTATAGAACAAAATATACTCAGAATTACTTGATAGATCGTTGGTGTAAGTTTTTGTCATACGTCGCGTTACACCCTGTATATGTTGTGGTCAGAATGTAGAACGACCTTTAAATGGAAGTATTTTAGGAGTAACATGTCTCACGTTTTTCCCCCATTTTTCCCCATACGCAGCTAACAAACTGGAGAATAACAACATAACTTTATATTATAAACAGGCATCCCAAGGCCTTAACGATGTAACATTGGGATACTTTGAAACAAACCCTGGTAAGCCATATGGTCCGTCACACGTTACATGCCCACTGTGTGGAACGTTACCTGAAAATGATGTAACATTTCTCATGCACACTTTTGAACAAAAAATCAAAGTAGCTGCACTGAAGTCCAATGGTAGAACCCCTTTAAGTTTTTATTCTTTCCAGACAGTAAATTGATTTTGCTTGGTACCTGTTATTCATTTTACACATGTATCATTGTGGACTGATGGGGCAGCAGCCCACTTCAAGAATAGGTATTCTATGGCAGCTCTAACCTATTACAAAGACATCCACAACTGCACTGTTGAATGGAACTTTCAAGAAAGTTATCATGGTAAGGGCCCCTCGTGATGAGACTGGGGCTTTACTAAAATGGAATGTGTACAGGCAGTTTTTGCATCGTCACTGTACGGTAAGGTCTGCTTTAGAATTTTATGAGGAGGCTGAACAAATAACAGATAAAATTGAAGTAATGTATGTGTCTACTGAATATATAAACACAGAAGTCAAAATATGTAGAGATCTGGAAAAACTGTAAGGCAGCAAAATCCATTCAGCAGTGCAGGTCAGTAAAACCTCTTGGCCACTGTAAAGTAGCATTGTATCATTTGACTGGAGACCAATCACCTTTTAAGCAGTGCTATCTTCAGGAGACTGGCTATGACCCACAATCTGACTTCAGTACTAGCAGTGACAAGGAAATTACACCATCTCTTGCAGAAATGTCAGAGTCATTCATGTCCCAGCCTGAGTCATCATCATCATCATCATCATCATCATCATCTTCGTTTTTCGTCCTTCTGTTCCCATATTCAAACTGGGGTTGGACGTGCGATGACTTTTCTCCACTGCTTCCTATCCTGGATTAAATCTTCTCCAATACCCAGTCTTTCCATATCTTGCATTACAACACTTTTTCAGGTCTTCTTAGGTCTTCCTGGCGGTCAGTGTCTCACCACTTCCAGTTCCTCTGAAATTCTCACACAGCTCCCTTCTTCACTCCTCCTCACGAGACCAAACCATCTTAGCCACTTCCGCCTCAAGGTGATATTGAGATCCTTCACCCCGCATCTTCTGGCTACCTCCTCACTCAAAACTCTGTCCTCTCATCTCACTCTCGCCATGTATCTTAACATTCTACGATCAGTACTTCTCAGAACATTCATCAGTTTGTCTGTCGAAGCCCATGTTTCAGCACCATATATCAATACTGGTCTAATGCATGCCTCATATCTTTTACTTCTGTGTCTCAGTGGTATGTGTTTGTTGACCAATAGGCTAGCTATTTCCTTCCACTTTAACCATGCTGCTGCCACTCCTGTTCTGACTGATCTCTCCACCCCCGCTTCACAGTCCAATGTATCTCCTAGATAGCAGAACTGCTGCACTTCCTGTAGTTTGCCCCCATTCACCTCTAGCGCATCCTCTGCTTCATCTCCCTCCGCCTCTCTTCTTATGCAGGCCGGGCAGTGGAAATTTTGCACTCCTCTCAAATTCTTCAGACCTGAACACCTTCTATGGCTCCACTTATTACACTCCGTGCACAACAATGAGTTGACTCCTACTCTGCCACAGCATCCACATGGCCATTTTCCTGACTGAATTCTTTCTACTGGTTTCTTGCCTGTCGCCATTACCTTTGTCTTATCCATATTTATTTTCATTCCCCTCTTCTCCATTCCATTTTTCCATCTATTAAGCATTTCCACCACTTCTTCCCTTATTAGTCTCTGCTGTTAGTACTAGGTCATCAGCATACAGCAGTTCCCATGGGCCTTCCCCCCTACATTCCCGTATTGCCTCCTCCATTACTATGTTAAACAGCAATGGACTGAGTGCTGACCCTTGATGTACCCCAACTCCTATTCCAAAATTTCCTGATATTCCTACTATTGTCTTGACTTTTGATCTTGTATCAATATAGAGAGACATTACAGCTGCAATGAGTCTCTCAGGCACATTCTGTCTTCTCAGGGCCCACTCAGTAACTCTCCTTGGTAGTCTGTCAAAAGCTTTTCCCAAGTCCACAAACACATGGTACAAGCATTTCCTCCTCTGTTGAAACTTTTGCTGCAACCGTCTCATGATGAATATTGCATCTATTGTGGATTCACCTGCGCATAATCCAAACTGTCTGTTATTTATCTTCACTATCTGCTTCAGCCTTCCTTCCAGCACCTTTTCGAATATCTTCATTCCATGCTTCAACAGTCTGACTCCTCAGTACTTTCCACACAGAAGGGCATCTCCTTTGCCTTTATAAATTGGCGTTGTCCAGCTATCTCTCCAGTCCTCAGGTGGCTGTCCTCCTACTAAGATGTTATTAAAAATTCTTGTCAGTTCTTTTACACCAGTACTTCCAGCCTTTTTTATCAGATTAGCTGTTATACTTGTTGGGCCTGGAGCTTTCCCAGACTTCATTTCCTTTAACCCCTTAACTGCGGGTCGTCACTTCCATGACAATTGGGTGTAATGGATCATACCGCGGGGCGTCACTTTTGTGATTTTGTGTTGTTTTGAATTTGCCCGGGCTTTCAGGTGGTGACTTGTATCATATATCAGCACTGCGAATGTCCAACAATAGTCAGAGCTGCTAATGTCTTCAGTACTCTCATCCATTTTTGACAATTTAGCCATTTCCCCCCCTTCTAGACTACCCTCCCTACCTCCCCTCCATTACCCTCTCGTGTCGTCTGCTCAGCCGCTCTGCGCTACGTAAATCTTCCCCGGATTTTTCCACTGATTTCATCCATTGAAATGAGCCCAATCCCCTATTGTCATACAAAATAATATATATATAAAAATAAGGTAATTGATAGTGCCATACACCTGGAATTGGCTAATGATCACTTGGCAACAACCAACCTGCACTCGTTCGCTAATTTCCCCTGCTTTTTTCCCCGTGAAATATGCCATATGAGCTATTCTCATAATATAAATGTATATAAGAAAGGAAGGGAGCAGCCTGAATGATATTTATATTCACCTGGAACTAGCTAATTTATTATGTATTGTCTAGATTTCCTATGACTTATTTCTTAGCATATACATTAGCAGCTGACATTTTCAACTCTTGGCTACCGAGATACATATTGTACATTCAGTTCAGTCTCGTCCTTCACGGTGAAATCACGTCGCAGTTGCGCTCCTCCATTTGGCCGCTTTTGTGCCCATTATAAAAGGCTGTGTTACCTCTACCTCTACTAAACATCGTGTGGGAAGCAGTAAAGGACTGTAGATATATATAAGTGTAATAAAGTACTAGAAATAATAAAGTGTGAGTGTGTATATGAATAAGAAATGACAATACGAGTGGCGAATTAGCGAGAGTGGGAGGCTCGTACACGCTTATTTTACATTGCTTTCACAGTGTTTTTTTTCTTTTTCTTTTTGGAGTATGGATTATAAACTACTTGGAAATCATTGAATAGTGTTTCTAGTGTTAATATCTGGCAGTGGTATTCAGATTAGGGGATGTCGGGAAGACTTCAGAAGTCTTCACAAGTCCTACGGTAGTCGACGAGTGCAAAAAAAAACATCCCAGGAGAATGCTGAAGGTATGTGCCATATGCATATATGCATATGTAATTATAATATTCTAGGACTAATAACTGATTTTTGGCAAATATTTTTAGAAAGTCAGTCGGAGCGCGGATTTGCCCCGCGGGATGGGCACGGCGCACCTCCGACAAACCCGCGGTTTAAGGGTTAAGACTATTTCCACTTCAGCTTTTGTTATCATTGCAACTGGCCCTTCAACTTTTCCCATCTCTTCTATCTCATAATTATTTTCTTCATTTAACAGTTCCTCTAAGTACCTCTTCCACCTTTCCAGTATTTCTGCCTCATCAGTTTTTATTTCCCCATTTTCATCCTTTACAAATTTAGCTCCCACCACGTCTTTCCTCTCCTTCTTCATCTGTCCTGCAATTTTAAACATTTTTGTCCATCCTTGTGCACTCTTCAGATCTCTACTCCAGCTTTCCCATGCCACCCTTTTTGCTCTGGCCACTTATCTCTTTGTCTGTCTTTTCTTTTCATTATATTCTCATCTGTCTTCTTCCCTTCTAGTTCTCTGCCTTACTCTAAATGCTCTTTTCTTCTCACTTATCGCCTGCTTCACTTCCTCATACCACCACCATGTCTCTCTTTTCTCCTGTGACCTGTTGTTTCTCCACAGACTTCCCTCGCAGCCTCTGTCATATTATCCTGAAGTGTTTCCAGTCACCTCTCTGTCTCTCATTTCGTCTCTTAAAACTCTCTTCAAATTGTAGTCTTATCTCCTCATCCTTCAACTTCCTCTCGTTTACTCTTTTAACACCCTTCCTCTTCTTTCTTCATTTCATATTTTTCACTCTCAGATCCATAGCTAATAGTGTATGTTGTGGTAAACATGCTTCACCTGGTATAACTTTACAGTCTTTCAATTTAATATCTTGCTTCTTTCTCATCAACATAAAATCAATTTGATTTTCAACACTTCACTTTTGTAAGTTATCAACTTCTCTCTTTCCTTTTTGAACGTTGTGTTTATAATTTTCAAATCCTTACCCTGCCAGAACTCCAGTATCCTCTCTCCCCTTCTATTTCTCTCTCCAAAGCCAAGACTCCCATAGCTTCCTTATATCCTCTCCGATCAGTACCGATGTGTCCAGTCAAGTCTCCAGCAATGATCATTACCTTAGGGTCAGGTACTCAAGCTACATCATCAAGTTTTCCCCAGAATGCCTCTTTTTCGTCATCAGGTCTACCAATCTGCGGCGCATATGCAGAAAAAATATGCCAGACCTTTGCCACCACTACAATCTTAACCTTCATCAACCTTGGAGACATTCTCTCCACTTCTATCACATCCTTGACTAACTCCTCCCTCACTGACACCCCCACACCTCCTGTTCCTTCCTTCTTCCCTGACCACCAGAACTTGTACCAGCCTGAGTCACAGAGTGCTACTGATATTGAGGCAACACAAAAACCATCCCCAGGTAACTATGTACTAGTGCATTACACTACCAAGAAGTTGTCGAAGCATTATGTTGCAGTGGTAGAATCAGTTCTGGAGCCAGGCACGTTCGAAGTTATTTATTTAACAAAGAGAGGCACTGACAGAATGGGTGATAGCCAGTTTCATTTTCCTGACAACCCGGACAGAGACGAGATCTCAGAGAATGTGGTTGTGCAGGTATTGCCAACTCCTCATGCATGCGCATCCAGAGGGGGAGGCAAGGGCCCCCCCTTGGAATTCGAAAGTGTGATTGGAACTTTCCCAGTTGTCATGTATATTTTCATTCCTTTGAGTTATTCTGTTACTTTATGTATTTGATGTCAGTCATGTAAGTTTATGCCTATGCCTATTTGGAGTGTGTGTATTTTGATATACTATAACCGCACATATATGTAAAATTTCTTTTATTTTGCCCCCCCTTACAAAAAATCCTGTGGACGCCCCTGTGTGTCAAGAATGACACACACACATTCAAAGGAGTGAACTTTCTTTCCTCAATCAGTTAGTCTACAAGGATGAATTTTTCATCTTCGATGAGCAAGTAGTTGATCTTTAATTTTGTGTTGTTTATATCACTGGTATGATATACAAGTAAGCTTATCATGTAACTTTCACATAAGTTACTGGCTGTAGGGTTACCTACATGTTATATGGTAATTTATGTTCATAATATTCACTTGATGTAGTGCTGCCTACTTCTTCCTTAGCCTTTATCAACTGGCTGTAGGGTTACCTACATGTTATATGGTAATTTATGTTCATAATATTCACTTGATGTAGTGCTGCCTACTTCTTCCTTAGCCTTTATCATTCTTTTTCTGTGCCTGCCCTCCTCTCTTCCTATTTCTCCCATCTTTCCTGTCACTTCTTACTGCTTTTCTTTTCTTTACAGGTGGCTTTACATTGAGTGACAAGCCAAATGGTTTCCTGTAAGCCAAGAAACCATTTACAGTGCTGGACGGTAACCATATAACCAAACCATACGTGCTTCCTACGTGTCAACAAGTGGGTTGGTGGAGGGTTAGTGCCCCTCCACGTAAAATAAATAACTCGAAGTCAAATGGCCACCCCTTACGGAATTATGGTGTCTGGCAATAGATAGATAGAATATTAAAAATTACATTGTTCTTTTCTGCTGCATCACCCCCAACCCTGCTTTACAAGAATCATGTTTTGGTTAATTTATCATGTGTTTCACATTAATACATGATTTACATTGTTTTGTGATACTTACAATTACTGTAACTTTCATAAGAGATGATTTTGTAAATACTGTATATAAAAAACATAATTCGCACAAGTAACGCTTCTCACTTTTCCTGTAACGTGTCTCGCGGTCACATTTTCCTTACAGTGGCAAAATTCTTAGGAGAAATAAAATTTGCTGGGTATGGTTATGATCCTCATACATTGACATATTACTGATATAAAGCACTTCTTGATTGAACCAGTAAAATCAGAAGTATTGAAAATACTTGTGCAAAGTAAAAGGTGG